>JAKSZP010011040.1:0-62642 GCA_022478985.1 Massospora cicadina
AATCTGCTGACAGCTCAGGACAATTTTCTAACTGCAAATTGATCATAGCATCTTCATCACCCTGCTTTGTTACTGTGAAAAGTGCCAGTTCATTGTTGGATTCTTCCTGAGCTTCCTCAGTGTATTGAGCATGAAATCCGATCAGGTTTTGGCATAAAATGTGAGGGCTCACCATTTTGCCCTAGTGCCAATAAGCTACAGTTGACCAGTAGCCCCATGTAGTGAGAACTACTGTTAATTTTTTGGCATAATAGCTTGATTCCGCCAAGTTGGTTTGCACAGGGTATTAGCCACTGAGAAACCAAATTGGATATGAAAATCACTGACCCTAATATAAAACCTGATAAATATATGAAGTGATCGCCCCTATTGACACTTTATTTAACTTCTAATAATTTCAAACTTATCTGCCAAACCTACAAAAAAACCTCCCCCTCTCAATCTTTCAATAAGCTTTTATCTCAGTCTTCCCAAGCTGAATGCATCATCTGCTTAGTAATCTCCTATTCGTTCCCTTTTTAGGAGTTTTTGTCTACCTTGAGGTTTTGGCAGAATTCCCTCAATTCTCTGAACTATCGCTACTAATTGATTCACTTTTCATTCATAAACTTTTCAGTTCAATCTTAAAACTCATCTTGACTCTAATTTCTGATCTGCCGGAATGTATAGCATATTGTCCAGTCATATCCACTTCTCAACACGCCTAAATTGTGGTTTTTTGCATTAAAATGGTCAGCACGATGGCATATCACCTGACGGGCAATGGGAACCTCCCAAGGCCACCCTATGTGGGGGTGATCATAAGATGTCAGAAACAGGTTTGGGATACCCAAACCCTCCCATACCCAGCTGCTTTGGCATCTGTTTGGTCAAGCGAGATTCATTGAACTACAATTTTAATATTTAGGGAGAGGTTTTTGAGCTGGCGGCAATTTTTGATGATGTCCTATCACCATCAGCAATTTCTGCTGAAGGTTTAACATTACGCATATCCATCTTATAAGGTACAGGCCTGTCAGGCTTTACCCTTGTTGCGTTTGAGACATGTTTTTCATTAACAACTTTTTAATGACCTGATGTCATTAGCAAGGTTTACCAAGAATTTGACACTTGACTCCTTATTTACTGAATGTGCATTTCCTTCAGGTATTGTTGCTGAGGATTTGAGGCTTTTTTTTACCGTGGATTTTAAGAGTTCGTTGTCTTCAACTTCATAGGAACCTTTAGGCCCATGGGGTGCCAGCTTCCAAATATTTCTGCAAAAATTTCCTCAATTAACCATAAAAATTTGGTGGAGAAAATTTCAGGGACAGGTAATGTGATTTTCAAAGGAAGAGCTGTCACATATCGCTCATCTACTACATGGGAAAGATTGCCTTTGATATGAGAGTGAAAGATGCCCAGATTGGACCCTTTTTGTAGGGAACAGGAACACCACTCAGTCCGGGCAGAGAGGACGCTCTCTTGGACTTACATTACCCTTTTTTGCCAAAAGAGGGGGCTCCACCAACGGGGAACTGAGTGAGGACCACATTTTTGTGGGCCTTGGGAAACTTGATTGCCATTAAAGTAGCAATTTTGGGGGAGGATGGAAATCTTCTGTATGGGTGTCATGTAAAGCCTCAACCAGCTCCAAGCAGTTTGCACAATCTTGGGCCCTGAACAATTGATCTCGTAGGCTATATAGACTTTTCAGGCAGCAAGGTATTAAACAGATCGCTGAGATTTTTGGAAAGCCAGGATACCATCCACTTCAGCCTCCCCTAAACCCGCAAACACAATAGGCTCTGGGTCCAAGGGGATTGCCTCTTGAAAGAGAACAGTTGAGACACATGGAAGACTTGGTGTTACTTTCAGTGAGGTGGTAATTTCAAACGTAAAGCACCATTACATAAATCTTCCTCTACCAAGTGTGGACTCATGATTTTACTTGTAAACTTCTGCAAGGAGACTTGCATCTGCAAGTGGCGCATGTCAAGCATGTGTATGGACCCACCTTTATTTCATGATCTGGGAGCCGCTTCCAATCTGTAAAACGTTTTCAACCACTTATGACATTAGTTGAGTGTTCAAAAACCAAGAAATGTTGTATTAAATGTGCTGGTCAAGTTTGGCGGCAGCTGGTACCTCCAAACGGAAGATTGGGCCAACTGAAAACGAGGGGTTGTACCTCAAGGTAGCCTCATATGGGGAAAACATCGTGGATGCATGGGTTCCATTGTGATATGCAAACTGGGCAAGAGGGAGGACATCTGCCCAGGTATCCTGAGGCGCTACAGCATAGCACCGCAAGTACTGCTTTAAGATCTGTTTGACCCATTACATTTGTCCATCTGAATGTGGATGGTACACAGTTGAGCGGCAAGGTGTGATCTTTAAAGTCACCATGAGCTCATTCCATAATCATGCCTTGAACTGTGGCCTGCGGTTGCTGATGATCTCCTGAGGGAGGCTAAACATGGAGAACACATGGCGCACAAAGAGATGGGCAGTTTCCTGGGATTTAATAACAGAGGAGCATGGGATAAATAGGAAAAAGTTAGTGAAGCAGTCTACGACCACCATAACTGCTGTAAACCCGTTGGAACTTGGAAGCTCAACAATAAATTACATGGACGCCAACGTTCATGGACCCTCTGCCTGCTGAGAAGGATGTAAGAGACCATTCATACCAGACCGTTCTGACTTGGTCCACAAGCAAGTTACACAGTCTGAAATCCATGCTGGAACATCCTTTGATAAGCCCGCCAAATTATAGGTACGCTTGACTAATTTAGTACATTTCTTATTCTTCAGGATGTCTAACTGTGGGAGGGTTTTGAAGATCCTGAATCACTTCAGTTTGGAGGAGAGGAGGGACCAAACCCGTAACCAAAAGTAAATGAGCCCCTCAGCAAGAGAGTGCAGGGAGTTTTTCAAAGCTGGGGGAGACAACCAATACAAGGTTCACCCCTTCTGCACAGGATGACTGTGCTGCTAAGACCCGCTAAATCAGGGGCGCATCTGGAGCTAAGTCTACTGCTGAACCCACGGGAGTTACAATGGACAT
Source organism: Massospora cicadina (assembly GCA_022478985.1). NCBI lineage: Eukaryota > Fungi > Entomophthoromycota > Entomophthoromycetes > Entomophthorales > Entomophthoraceae > Massospora > Massospora cicadina. The sequence goes on from JAKSZP010011040.1 coordinate 3,050, forward strand.
GATTTGGGCTAGTGGAATAACCGTGTTGAGATCCACCTCATCTAAGTCTGCTGAGCAAAGTGCGGGTTTACAGCTTAAAAAGTCAGGAAGTACATTCAACGCCCCCTCACAAACTCATATTTGAAGTTAAAACTGCACAAATCACAATAAGTTCAGGTCTGTCATTGTGCCATCTTCTGCGGTTTGCAGAAATAAAGAAGTGCTTGGTGGTTCATTTGCAGTCAACTCATTCTGAGATCCCTGCAAGAAATAATGTCTGTGGGTCAAAGCACATACCACAGCTGCCAGCTCCTTGTTGTAGATAGCCCAAGATTTCTCTGTGGAAGAGAATTTTGGGAAAAGTAAGCCACTGGGTGTTTCAACCCATCGTGATCTTGGAGCAAAGCTGCTCCAACTGCGGCGGAAGATGCATCACATGCTACAATCTAGGGCTTGAAGGGATCCGCATGTTTAATGATGGGGGTGACAAACTACCTCTTTGATCAAAGCAAAAGCCTGCTGGCAATCAGGAGTCCAACAAAAGGGAACATTCTTGCCCATGAGTGGGTGGAGAACGGTGGCTAACTAGGATAAAGCGGGAGAGAATTTTTTTAATAATATAACTATGCCCAAGAAGCTCCTCAACTGTTTTTGGGTAGTCAGAGTTGGACATTTGTGGATGGCATCCAGTTTGCTGGGTAGATTAGCATATCCATCTTTCAAGATGAAGATTGCTAAAAAAGATAATTTCCTTCCAATAAAACTAGCATTTTAACTTCTTGACAAACAGACTCATTTTATGAAAGGCATTCACTACTTCCTCCAAGCTCTTCGCATGTTGTTTGGGAGTAGGGGAGTGTACCAAAAATCATCAATGTATGCAACTGCGCAGGTGAACTGGAGATCACATAGCACATTATTATTCTTTCTTTTGAAAGATTGCAAGCGCTTTATCAAGACAAAAAGGTATTACTCAAAATTGGAATATACCTCTTTTTGTCCAGTTAGCACTAAACCATTCCTGGCCTTCCATCATTAAAATTTATTAAAGGCATTAATATAGATCAAGTTTTGAGAACATGCACAACTTCGCACTCACTTGGCCAATTGCCTGTTTCAATGGAAGGGGATGGAGGTCTTGAACCGTGATTTTGTTAAGATGACTATAATTGAGCAGGGACAAAGGGAACCATCTGCCTTCTTGGCAAAAAGGATGGGAGGTGCAACAGGGGATGTCTCTTGAAATAATCAACCCTTCTTGAGCATGTCATCTAATCCTGCATTGAGGGCAATCTCCTCTGCTTTATGTGGGTACAGTGGGCAGCTAAGGTTCACCACCTGCACCGTTGTCCCAAAACCTAAGTTGAATTCTGTATGTGGGAGAAGACGGCCCACCTTCTCAGAATCAAAAATACCTTGTTATCCCAACAATACATCTGAAAAATCTGGCGGAAGACCTACAGGGGAAATGAAGGTTGTAATAGAACTGCGGCCACAAGCTTTGGTAAGGATGTCCAGCAATGGAAACTCGCCCCCCACCTGATTGTTGAATAAAGACAACGTGTTTGTCTCCAGTTGGACTCTCACATGCTGCTGGCGCCATCAGCCCAAATCCAAAATCATTAGGAACACAAGGTTGGGAATTGGAAAGAAGTAATCACAAAAACTAAACTGACGGACTGAGAAAAGCATGAGGAACTGAACTCTTAAGGAGGGTTGGGCAGCTGATGATGCAACAAAAACCAATGTCCCCATGTTCAAATCTAGATCGAGCTGCTGGGCTTACTCCAAACTCATGAGACCTGATGCTCTCAAGTTGACCAAGGCCTCAAAGTACACCTGATGTGCCCAAAACTAATTTTCATTGGTAATAAGAAATGGGCAAAATTCTGTTTATTGATGGCTTGGTCATTTATGTTGATAAGGAAAAAGATTGCAACAAGGTTAGGGGAAATAAAAAGGTATGTGACAGGAGCCAAACTGGTGTGGCAAGGGGTTAAATCTATATGGATGCTAATTTTGATAATGGAATTGAAAATAAGGCCAAGTCGGCAGCTTTGATCATGAAGATCCCAATTTGATGGTGGACTTAGTGAAAAGTTGAGGGGACTGGAGCAGTGCAACCATAGTGAAAATCCTTCAGAACCCTCCAGAAAAAGCAAAAAAGGTCATCAAATTGGCTAGACTGAAAAAGGACGGCAGGATAATAACTGTACATACAACTGGTAGAAGATGACCACTGCTGTGCCAATATCAATGAGGAGGGCGGAAATGGCTGAAAATATTGGACGGCTGATTATGTCAGAAAAGCGGCAAGTTAAGTTTAGAATGGCATGTCAATTTTAGTGCCAAAACACTAAAATGATAAGCCTAAATGCCAGAGGCACTGCTACTTGATTGACATTGAATTGAGCTAGAAGAGATTTTACCAGCAAGTGCTAATAGGCTATAGGTTTGAATAGTAACCCTGCAACAAAACAGGCTATCATGGTCACAGGGCCTGCGGGTTTTTGTTTTGGGAAAAATAGGATTGGGTATTTTGCTTGAATTTAGTCATAAAAAATAACGATGTTGGGAAACGAGATTTTAAAAAATTTTAAAGTAATAAATCAACCATCAATTTTCTCAGAATGTTAGACTGCTTAAATAGACAATTGATTTGGGGAATAAATTAGCAAATTGGGGATTGGGCCCTTAAAGAATCGCCTAACTGGAAAATTTTGAGTGAGGGAAAATGAATTAATTTAAACTGACTTTAAAATTGTCAGAAGCAGGCTGAGTTGCTGTTGGTTCATCCACAGATGTCCAAATTGTCAATTTTCTTTGGTTTTATGACTAGAGCGACGGCGTCTCACCTAATGGGGAACAGTAACCTCCCAAGGTCACCCCACATAGGGGCAGTTCCATGAGGTCAGTAACAGGTTTTTGATGTCCAACCTGCCCATACCTGGTCGCTTCAGCATCCATTAACCTGAATAGAACTGTTGGATGGGGTTTTGGTACTGATTGGGAGAGTTATAAACTAGCTTCATAATTTCCCAATGATGTGATGCTATTAATTTTGCTGACAATTATTAACTTGATACTTCATCATTTGAACTTGCGCACCCATTGGTCTTTGTTGCCGTAGGTTTAGGGCTCTCAGGTTTTAATGCTGAAATCTCGTTGCCCTTTATTGTCCAAACCTTTCATCTTAAAAGAATGCAGCTATCTGAAATCTCAGCACAAATCCTCTTAATTTGTTGTACTAATTAGTTTGAGTTTAATATGGGGACTGGTGGCAGGATCCTTAGAGGGTGGGCTGTTACCCATTGCTCGTCCATCACATGGGCAAGGTCGCCCTGGGTGTCAAGATGGGCCGCTGGCCTTTTTGGACCATTTTTTGATGGAAATGGGAACGCCACCCAGTCCAAATGGAGAGGACTTTCCTCCAGACTTACAAAAGAGCTCAGTTCCTTAAAGTAGACCTATCAATCTTTCACTTTCTTTATCATTCCACTACCTATGAAGTGGTGGAGAGAGCAAATGATATATTAATTATTTCATCAAAAAATTAACTCTGATTCTTTAAGATGTATTAAGTAACTCCATAAAACTAATGGCTTTCAAGGTTAGCTATCACCAGATTAAGACACTTTAGTACAAAATCATTATAGTCTTAAACTTGTAATGCCATCCAGCATACAGCGCATGCTAGAGAAGTCAACTCCTGATACTGTATCATGTCATTAATAAGCTGAAAGATAAATTTTATATATTACAGGAACTCTTACTAAATTTTTTATTAAAATCAGTAGGATGGAGAGTGCGCAGTTGAACATTAAAATCTAATTCGGTGAATACTATGCAAGTGATTTAAGATTTTACATCATTTAACTTAAAAACTCATAAACTTGTTTTGCTATGATCTGGTCCCTCTTAAAAGATCTATTGACATAACTAAAGTACTCCAAAATCAAAGTAAAAACTGGAGAAGTTCATCTAAAAGTTATTGTTAAAGTTATTAAAAAGCTATGTAATCCTATGAAATAACTTAAGTGGGGCATAAAAAGGAGTTCGGACTATCAAGTCAGTTTGAATATTTCTTAAATTTTATTTGAGGTGGGACAGATTGGGGACAATATTTCACCAAATATGGAGAAATCAAATTAATGGAAAATGAGGATAAACCCTGCAAAACCTCCATGTTCGGAGTTCTGATAGGCCAGGAACTCTATGGACCACCTTGACAGACAATCACAAGTCTGATGTATTAAAAATTATGGATTAGAGGTATATAAATAAAATATCTTTCAAAAGACCCTGGTCAATTCCTACTGGAATTTCTCAAATTGGGGCAACACTTCTATTAGCAATCAAACAAATAAAATGACCTTGAGAGGTATGATTGAACTGAATTATCAGCTGAATCTGGGGAGTCCATCAGAGGCTCCTCCCCAGGCCACTTCTAATTTAGTACAACCTACATCGCAGAGACTGGCCCCCTTTATAGGGTCAGAGGGGGTCCAGCAAGGTGCAAAAATTTTCCTGACCACTGATTGGGTAAAATATATCAAAACCCTTTCACATGGATTTAACCTACCTGCCCTCCATTGGCCATTCTATAAAAGCAAAGTGAGTCTCATAAACTCAAATAGGTCAAATCCCAATATTCCTTAATTCAGGTGCATCTAGCTTATAATGAATTTCTTTTCTGACTCACTTTGATTCTAGAGAAAATTTAAATAATAAGCATCCCAATATCAAGAGGGTTTTCTTTTGTCCCCCCCACTGCATATAATAAAAAAAGGCACATAAAAATTTAATTTTTTTATTTATTAGGTTTTTTATCTAATGTAAGTGTTAAGAAAAAACCGAATGGAGCAATTATTCCATCAGTAGAAAGTACTAATTCTCCTGTGGTAATATTGTTGAATTAAAATGAAAACACACCAGCGAGCACAAAAATAAACCTAAAATCAAACATGCCTTGCTATTTGCTATCTCAGTTTGGGAATATTGGTGCGCAACGCCAACACAGTCATAATTGTCCCCTATCCAAAGTTCATCTACCAGGATTGAACTTGGGAGGCAGTGCTCAATGAGTCCATACTCTACTACTGGGGTACCCTCATTTAAGTTAGTTTGGATATAAGTTGAGTTGAAAAAAGGTCTGAACCTCAAAATGATGAATAACGCCAAATAATTGATCCATTAGGTAAGATCTGAATATATGAGTACACAAAGTCCTATCTTTATTTGAGTAAACTCTCATTGCCAAAAGTGAAATTAATTACATCCAGAACTTAGTAATGGGCTTTCTCAAGAATTATGAAAGGTTGTTTATATGCCAATAGCATGTTATTTGGAATAAAAGCATGTACAAGACTGACCTTTAATATAGCTTACTTTAATTAACTAAGCTTTGTTTGTTTATAAATGCAACTGTCATACTCTCTTAAAAGTGAATAATATATCTTATTGTTTGAAGCTTTTAAAAAATTCCGTGGTTACTTCTGAGATTAGTAATCATGTAGCCTTTAAGAAAACAGCTATTTATCTTCATATCCCAGTATTCTGACACTAACCCTGCGATGCATACTAAACAGTTGCATTATCAGCCTCTGGAACCACTCTGACTTGATTATATCCTACCCACCATAAACAAGATGACCCTAACAGACACACAAAAAAGGCTTATTTTTTAAAACAGTTAAAGACCTACCTTGCCTGTATGCAAATAACACCCACAATGTAAGGAGAGTTTCTATAACTCTCCTGTTCCCAGCGTGGTAGTGCATGGTGCACAAGGCCAACGCCAGGAAACTAGCCGTTATTGCAAAAAGTACCAAAGCCCATCAGAGGGTGCTGGAGCAATAATACCTTAAGTAGAAAATTGCGATCATAATAAGAAATAACAAATAAAAGTGACGCGGTGCATAAGGGTATAAGGGGTGAGAGGCCCAGGTTGGAGGGAACCTGGGCGACCTAACGTTGCACAAGGGGATAAACTAATCATATTCAAAATGGATTGGTTAACATAGCGTTAGACCTCCTCAAAGGGGTCTGTGCACAGGATCATCCAAAATAACATAATGGAAAATGGGAAAACAGGGAAAGTTTCTTTGGGAAAAGTTGACCAACAAGGAATGTTGGTCACAAAAATCAAATATAAACATCGTTGGGGTAATTTGGGGTCTGCTGAAGTGGTTCTAAGCACTGATTCACCAATAGGCAGACACTCTCATCTGAATTGGTAGAATACACTGACACTGAATTCACTCAATTAATCAATTTAAATTGTATCTGACCCAAACGCGTAATTTTATAGTTGGAACGGGTTTTGAAACCCCATTCCTCAACTAACCAAATCAAAACATCCATGTTAATAGAGTAAACCATTTTTTTAGTGCCTGGGCTGACGCAAGGGGCTGGGATTTAGGCACCTCACTAGTACCAACCTGGGCATATTTGGCTTGTACCCAGCGTTGGTCTACTGTGTGCCTGAGGTCAGGGAGGGCCTGAAGCTTCATCTTCTGGGCCTCCTGTCACCCAGCCTTATCCTTGGGGTTGGTCGCCATTATCATATCACCTAACTATGACACACAAGTTTTTTGGTTGTATTGCTGTTGACTGATGACGCATTCAACTGGCTTACACAAGCTCATGAAGAAGATTATAATATCTATAGACTATTCTTATATGTAACAATTAATTAAATTAATAACACTAAAGTAAAAGAAAAAACTTTATAAGGTTGATGAACTTTATACAAAGATCTAAAGTTGGTAACACTTTCATGTGAGTTTCCTCTTCTTTTTCAAGGCCATGAAAACTAATAATTTTTTTTTTCTACTTTTTACAGGGTCTTGAGTCACAATTAGATCTATCTTATAGTCACCTCATCACAGCCTTCCTTTGCCTCAGGTGTTATGCTAGCTAGAGGGCTGTATGTAGACAATTCTGACCTTTCACAAAACTATAACGCACTACCTCAAGAATTTTTCTTCTTCATGCCTCAATATCAGCTCTAATTTTACAAATACCATTTTTGCCATATAGCCTTGTTTCTGTTTTTATACAGTTATTCATTTATTACGTAAAGCTTAAGAAGGAATTAAACCCAATTGTAAATTTTTTTAAATGTTTACTGTATAGGTTCTGTGATTGAGTTGTAAGAATAAAAGAGATTGCTAGTTTTATGAAGAAAACTAGCCATTAAGTCTTCAAAACAAGTGGTTTCACGCCAATCAAGTATTCTAATATGGGTAAGTAAGATCTACCTAGCTTCAGGCTACTTGACTTATAGCCAAGGATTACTTATAACATAAATCCTTGATAGAGGTAAAGTATATTAGTTAACTTAATCTCCTAAAACTGTCTATATGTAAAATAATAAGGGGGTTAACACGGGGAACTTTTGTAACTAAATCATTGGTTTCAGCTTGATAAAGATGCTAACACCTCCACCAAAAAACTTAAATCTTCAATTATATATCCAAATTAAATATCTCATTTTTATTATCCATCCAGCTAATTGGCTTTATTGCCAACTAGAAATGACTCAGGGCTGACTTTCAAGATAGCATGCTCCAACGCCTTTAGACAGCCCCAGTAAATTGACCTTTTCAAAATAGCAGCCATTCTTAGGTAACGGAATAAATTACTAATTGATGGCAGGCTGCTTTGTCCAAGCAATTAACAAGCTACCATCAAGAAAAGTGTTATAACTATTAACTCCTAAAAATCCCTATTCTGTTGGCATCTTATCCCAATCAATCCACATAAGGATCTGATTGTTTTAAGTTGAACCAATAGACAATTTACCTGAAAACATTGTTGAGACTGTGCCCAATTAACTTTAATTGACATCAACGTTATGATTAAATCCCAGTCTTAAAACAACTAGTACTATAATAAATATTAGAAAGAAATAAATTGTTGGCAAGAATGATACCTTAAGTACATTTTTAATTAACTATTGATAATGTGGTATCAGAAATCACATAACACTTTGTTGGGATTTTAATATGACCTTATTATCCGTCCTGATCATATTATATAAATCTGCTTTTCCACTGGAGATGAAGCCCCTTATTGGATGTGGGAGTTATCAATGTAAATGATAACTATTGTTCATAACTATTTTAATAAACATTAACCAATCCGCCAGGTTTTGATCCTTCAGGTTAATAATATTTTATCAGGATGATCCTCAACTTTAAAACAAGTAATTTAATTTCTATTTAAGTAATAATAAAGTAATGATCTTGTAAAAGTCAATAAGAGTTTTTCATTAATTGAATAAGAGTTTTATTGGTTTCTAGGTGGCTGTTGACCCTCTGATAGCAACTTTAAAAGTTAACCTTTTAGTATTTTGACCTGTTGTTTATGGGTAAAATGTCCCATCATCTAAGAAAACTGCTAGCCTGATAAGGATACTACTCTTGGGTTGAAAAAAGCGTTAAAACGTTCTCAATTCAATCCAGAAGAGGACACATTTCTAGTCAGTGGCAAAATATGAATAGAAGGATGAAGAAGGTCATTGTTGGGTGCAACTTTGGAGAGTAGATTCTTCACAATGCCTGCAATTTTAAGTTGGGGCACCAACCGAAGAGTTGGGAGCCAAATTCCTTATAATATCCCTTGTATTTTCTTAAATAAAGCAGACTCAAAACTTTATCAACTTATGATTAGCTAAACTTCATACATTTAGTGTATATTTTACTTTGGAGACTAGAGTTGCAGAATAAGATACCCTTTAACTATTTATTGCTATCAGGATCTCTGTGGGCTTCTGCTTTAAGAGAGAAACAGAGAACCTCAGAAACTAATAGTAGGCTAAGTTCTACCAGAAGGAAGAATCAGAGAGAAAAGTCCCCTTGCTTTTCAGAATCCCTTCAGGATTAGAAGAGCTTTACCACCATTCTAGCATTGGAAACATTACTCCATTTGGTTGTAAAGATTCAACTAGGTTGATAGTTTTTATACTATTACCAATCCATTCAAGTATTATCAACAATCTAGTATAATGTAAATCAGACCCTGTGCAATAGACTTTTGAGCTGAAGCGAGCAGCACAGCAGCAAAGTTTATACCCTGGGATTGACTAGATTAAACAGAAGGTCCTTAAAAGTCACTCTAATTTTCTCACTTCCAGTGATACTTTGAGAATTTTTAGCTACTTAGGCCTATATATTGCTTTATTAAGATAAACTTAATGTATGGTTCCTAATGACTTCTGCCACTAGTCAAAAGATGGACAAATAAAATGTGCTGACCAAAAGCAACTCATATTTTTCCACTTTGTAACTTAATCCTTCTTTAATATTCTACATATAGGCGCGTCTAAAACTATTAAGGCACTAAAATTAAATATTGCTTACCTTCTCTTGTTGTGTCTTCACAATTGCAAGCAGAGGACTTGGAAGAAAATAGTTCAGGCCTTGGCAAGTATCTTCATTCAATTAATCTTGTCATCTACATTTGTCATCTATCCCTCTTCAACAATAAGTGTCATAGGCAGCTTGATTTTGGGAGGCAATTTAAAAAAAGATGTTAAAAGTTCCTATTTTTTCTATAAAATATAAATCCTTATTCTTTTTTTCATCTTGTTTATATATATTACATTTTAAATTATATAGTTTTTAAGATACCTATAACACTGCCTCCCCAGGTTTGATTCTGGTACAGGAACTTTGGTAGGGGATAATTTTGACTGTGTTGGCATTGCACATTAATGCCCCAAACCGAGATAGCAAATAGCAAAGGCGGTCCATGTAGTTCCTGGCCTATCATACGCTGCACATGGAGGTTTTCCAGATTTTATCCTCCTTTCCCATCCATTCAATTTCCCATTATTTGGTGCGGTATTGTCCCCAGGTTGGCCCACCTCAAATAAAATTAGAAAGTTTTCTAAGATCCAATCTCTTATAAGTTTGCGTTAGTCTTCATTAATTATTTGGCCATCAAATATCTTTTTGATTGTATAAGCGTTTGTTGCAACTTTGACATTACTTTGAATGATTCTGTTCAAAAAACATCTGTTTAGGTTAACAATCCATTCCTACAATGTCATAGTAGGCAACCTAATTGCTAATCGCCGACTTGGAGTGGCCAAGCTGATAATTTTCATCATTCTTATCCAAAATAAATGTCATCATTTGCTGCGCTTAGGTTTTGACTCAACCTGTTGGATATATTAAAGATGATATTCAAATTGTCTTCATAGCAATGTTGAATGACATCATCCAAAGTTTTCTAGGATAATATCTCCAACATTCTTGGTGGGTAGCTCTCTCCCTGACAGATATCTGACAGGCATATAGTTGAGCGAAATTTTTTACAATTTTAGGGTCAATCTCCTTCACTTTTTCTTTTATGATCACATAATACTATTACATCTGACTTGATATAGAGGATCAATGGGTGGTTCATCTAAAAAATTTGGAGATGTCTAAAACACCTTGAGGGCTTTCTGGTGAGCTTGGCAGCATACAGTTCTGAAATGCTCCTCATTTAAACTTCATGGTCTTATCCCTCTACTTGACTAGGCTCCTAAACCTAAGGTAGATCAAGGTCCGCCTGCTCCTTTATATTTTAAATTTTAACTTTTATTTGAGGTGGGATGATCTGAAAACTATACTGCACCAATTAAGGGAAATCAAATGTTTGGGAAAGGAGGATAAAACCTGGGGAATTTTCATTCATGGCATATGATAGACCAGGAACTCCATGTACTGCCTTTGCTAATTGCTATCTCAGTTCAGGACATTGGTGCACAACACCAACACAGTCATAATTGTCCACTACCCAAAGTTCATCAACTGGGATAAACTTGGCGAGGCAGTGTAGAAGGTCCATATTCTACCACTGGGGTATCATCCCCTCTAGGACTTTATATTCTTTCACCCAATATTGAAAGGTGTAGTGTCCATTAGCCCAATTTTCAACAAGTCCGATGCGCTTGTCTGACATTTTTTTTCTATCTGCTTTGTTAGAAATTTTCAACGTAACATGGCATGAGTTAGGTTAAACCTTCATTTTGGCACTTAAAAACAAACATAAACTAATTTTACTATATTATATGAGTGGTAGTTTGGTTTATTAAAACACCAAAATCAAGGGGCTGGAAGGCGAGTCAGTAGGGCATACAGCTACCAACCTGAAGGTTGCAGGTTCAATTCCTGCCCTTTGCACATCAATTGGGGTGCCAGCCAAAGGAAGCTATTGGCGGTTAGTAGGTATAATAACATGAAAAACTTACCCATGACATAACCAGAAAAATCTGAGTCCTGATTTGGTAGTGAAAAAAACTTTCTTTGACAGAGTTGACCCTGCTCAGGTTTCATGTCAAGACTTTCTTTCTCTATTTTGGTAATGTCCATCCCCTGGTCAGCTTGCCTCAAATAATAAAAAAACATCAAAATCATTTCATGTTGTAATTCAATTATATTTTGAGCGCCATTTACATGGTAATTTAAGAATCAAGATCACATAATACAAAAGCTTTATCCAGGGCTTGAGCATCCTGTAAAGTTGATCAGCAAACGTTTTTAAGAAATCCTTATAAAATTTAAAATTCCATGAATTTTTGTCTAACCCAGCCTTCAGCTCAAGGCTTCCAAGTTCTTTCATGATCACGTTTTTTTCATCATTGTATGACTAATTATCCTCATTCAATTGTGATAGTACCAGATTTTGGAAATTAGTGGCTAAGCATTTAATAACATAACTGCTTTCTGGAAACCATTAAACTAATCTTGGTCATTTTATTTAGACTGAAAATCGCTGAGGCACTATTCTGGTTAAATATCAATATTTTTGGGGCATTTAAAATGCATCAGTGGTTACTAATTCTATTGCTCTAGGTACCTGACCAGTAAAAATTATGTTGATTGGAGCTTATTAGTGGTCACTTTAAAATGATGACAAAAACTCCAGTCATGATTTTAGGGGGCTTCATGAATCCCACATTGCAAATCTTCCAAGGCATACAAGTTGCTATGTCATAGCATAGTCTCCAATTAAGAGCATGTGCATTTTTGCTCACAATATCTTGCAGTCATCTTAGAATTTGGGCTTAGTTTTCCATTTTTTAGCAATTTTCTGATTTTGGCCTCATAGCAACCCTTAACTTTCATAGATCCAAATAAAACTGTTTTATTGAAAATCTACTTCAATCTTTCTCCTATATAAGTCATTATTGGTTTAAAAAATAGATTACTTGCTCAATCTTTAGACCCATAATTATAATTTGTCAAATTGGCCTTTGTTGCTAGTATTAATTTATATGGTTTACAGTTTCTATATCATTCCATCGCTTTCAGACTTGCTCTGGATGAACAACAAAGTATGATTTTTTTCCTCAATTAGTTTCAGAAATTTGCCCTCCCAGTTGCAAAAAAAGAGTTTTCTGGGTTAAAATATGCTGAAAAGGGGAAATGTCAGCCATTTGCAAGTTTGCGATGATGTTTTGAATGATTTAAATAATGATAATGCTGATATCAGCCAAAAGACTCTGGCCAATTCTTAGTGGAACCTCATTAATCAGGGTAACGCCATTTCAAATCATGCATGGACAAAAACCATAAAATTGAGCAGTCAGATTACTCTGACCACATGACGGACCATGGGGCGACCATCAGATGGTACTCCCCTATCCACAACCAGGTCCTTCCAAGCACCTACATGGAGACCACCCCTTTTATAGTGTGGTGGAGGTCCTCTAAGGTGAAAGCATTTTATCAAGTGGTGATTGGTTGAAATACATCAAACAATATAGCTTGGATACATTCTGCCCCAAATCCCCATCCCATCTGTTGTTTCACCAAAAAAGCAACTCAAATTTCCCAAGATCTGATAGGATAGTATACCATATTTTCAAATTTAGAATGCATCTAAGCTATTCTGAACCTATCCCCAAATTTTCCATCGACCTTTGATGCAGTTTAAATACTAACCAGTTGGATATTAAAAAGGGTCATTTTTACTTTTATCACACTAATAATAAAATTATAAAAACCCCAATTTAATCAGTGCTTCATATTTAAATTTATCTACAAACTTTTGTGGAAACCAGCAGGCGTTAAACACCAGTGAGCAAGAATCAGCTGGTTTCCTACAAAATGGTGCTCACTACAGGGAACCCCTGTATAACCAGAATAGTTGCTCTTGAAAAGCAACTAGCAAGCGCTCTATCCCATCTCAGAGAACTTGAGCAGCGCTCACTAAAACCATGTCTTACAGACAAGTAAATTCCTGAAGAAGGATTCATTGCTACTTTTTTTGTACGTTTATGAAGCTGCCATGTATGGGGCAATGGACAAACAAAAGGTTCAACACATCCTTTCTTGTTTAAGTCGCCTAGTGAAAGAGATGATAGTTCCTTACCTGGACCCTTTGCACACTTGGACAGAGGTGAAGGAGGCTCTTTTGGCTGAATTAGATCAAAGCAGAGTCTACAAAGGAAAAAACAGGCTTTTAGGCGCCTTAGCATGTATGAAGGTGAATCGCCCATTTCTTTTGCTAAGAAATTTTACCTCGCTGTGCAGAGGATATCCACCTCTAATATGCTCACCCTTGATGATTCTATCGCCGCCCTGTTAATTGGGTTAGCTTCTCAGCCCTCTCTAGCAAGGCATATTATCTCAGTGAAACACTACTTTAAAATATCCGTGACATCAAAGAGGCTTTGTTAGATGTGGCCAAAATTCATTTATGTGCCACAACAAAAGAAGTTGATGTGAAACCTTCAGCTCTAACCATTGAGGAGCTTCCGCCTGTGGAACAGCTGGGAGTGAGTTCACCTGTGCCCATCCACCCTGCGAAACCTGTTTCATCAGTGCCACTTAAAAAGGATATCACTCCGTCTTATAAATTAGAGACCTGTAAGGTAGTAAAAATCATAAGGCCGCACAAGCTCACTAAAGCCGCTGTGCCTTCCCCTCCAGCTAAGCTGGTAAATAAGCACCTTAAGGCAATTCAATCCCCTGTGGCCATTTCCTCTACCTCCATCGCGGCCTTACCTGTTGTTTAGAATACCCTTGGGGAAGAATCTGAGGGGGGCTGTGATGTCATTGGTTACTATATATTGGGAGCTCCCACAGAAGTATAGGTTCCTGATCATTTGGACGCTGGAGGAATAGATGAGACCACCATACCTGAGGAAACGTACCTCAGCCAACTTCTAGGGTCTCCTAAAGTTATTGACACTGCCAGCGATGGTGACCGATTCTTAGCTGAATTGATTCAACCTCTTCAGCGGGTGCATACCATGAAATACATCTTGTATAAATACCCTGAGACTGCTAAAAAACTAACCTCCACCTTTTGGCTCAAAGAGGTCTTATCTTTGTCACCTAACTTTGGAGGAACGCTAACTAAGGTTGAAGTAGTCATTCAAAAGGTCTGAATACTGGCCATCCTGGACTCTGGCTCCCCAGTTAATGTGATCTCCACAAAGCTTATAAAGAAGATAAAGCTAGCGCCTGACTTGGAATACATGCAAGAATTTGGAATCACTGGCCCATGAAACCCATTCAATTGGGGCATACTCTTCCCTTCCCATTTGAATTAAGAAGCTTATTTTATCAGCCCCTGCTGTGGCTCTGGATAATAACGCATATGATATGCTCATTAACATTCAGTTTATTAATGAGTACAATGGAATAATAAACATGAAGCAAGGTTTCCTTTCATTACCCAACTAGGAAGTCCTGTTACTCTTATTCAATAAAGAGCCCAGCAAACACGAATACTCTTGCCTGATTAAATACCCTTTCTTAGCCATGACGTTAACGTATATCACCTCTGGACGCAACACTAAGAAATCACCCAACTCAGTGGATGTGAGGGATGGCATCCCTTTCTATGCTGCAGTTGAGGTATTAATTAAGCCTGGTGAACAACGCGTGGTTGACACTAAAATTACACTCCAAATCTCACACCACTGCTTGTTTCATATTACAAGTCTTGAGGGCGTTAGCCCCTTGGAGCCTCGGGTACTGCATGGGATACTAGACTCAGCCTACCAGAGGCTATTACCCTTCTGCTGGAAAACCTCACTGGAAAAGACTTGGTCATTTGAAAACACCAGGAGATTGTCAGATGCTTTCTACTTCCAGTGGAGGACATTGAACATATCCACTCCATTGTCTTTATGGTGGTCTGGGCTTGCCTATGGACACCTGGTGGTTACCCTACTCAATGTACATATTTCAGATGAGCTGACCCCAGACAAATTAAAAAAAGTTTATACTTTATCAGAAGAATAAAGCGACATATTTTATAAATCAAAAAATGACTATGGCCACATGAAAGGATAGTGTCACTCCATTAATTTGGGTGATGCCCATCCTATTAGGTCCAAACCTTACCATAAGTTGAAGGCGGAAGAACACCAGTTGAAGACGGAGGTCCAGCAGTTGCTAGCGCGGGGTTATTGGTTCCTTCACAAAGCCCTTGGTATTCCCCTCTATTGCTTATTAAAAAGAAAAACGGAGGTCATAGGATAGTTATGGATTACTGAAAGTTGAATAACCTCACAAAAAAGGATAGCTATCTTATCCCCCACATTGATGACGCCCTGGCCCAACTTTCTGGCTCTAACTTTTTTTTCCGCTATGGACTTGGCTAGCGGCTATTGGCTAATGGACATTTTCCTCAAAGATCAGGAGAAATGTGCTCTCATTTGTATTATGGGTCTTTTCCAACCAAACTAATTACCTCAAGGGTTGTGTAACGCACCTGCATCTTTCCAGCATACAATGGACCATATTTTGTGGGACCTGAAGTTAACTTGTGTCATCATATATCTTGATGATATCACAGTGTTCTCATGAAACTTCAACGAACATCTTGATCACTTAAAGGAGGTGTTTCAGCGGTTACGCAAGTTAAATACTAAGTTGAAGCTTTCAAAGTGTACCTTCGCACAAAGGAAATTAGATTTTCTTAAATATTCCATTTCCTGAGAAGGAATTTAACCCATGAAAGATAAGGTTGAAGCAATTTCGAAAATGCTTCCTAAAAATCTACAGGATATTCAGGTATCCCTAGGGATGATGGGGTATTACCATCAGTTTATCCCCAAGTTTGCCCAGCTTAGCGAACCTCTCATTCACTATTGACTAAGGATACCCCTTTCTATTGGGGCGCTGAAAAGAAAACCGCTTTTGAGACGTTGAAACAACTGCTACAACAACGTTCTATCCTGAAACACTCCAATTACAACAAACCATTTATCCTGTTTACAGACGCTTCAGAATATGCCTTTAGGGCCATCTTAGCTCAATCAAATGAAAATGGTGTAGATCATCTAGTATCTTATTTAAGTAAGATGCTGTAAAAAGTGGAACGCAACTATAGTGTAACAGTGAAGGAGTGCCTTGCCGTTCTATTAGCTGTGAAACACTACCGCCCTTTTTTATATGGGACCACCTTCACTGTGGTTAAAGATTACGCTTACTTAAAATGATTGCAGAACATGAAGGATCCTACTGGACGGTTAGCTTGTTGGGCTTTAAAGCTCCAGCATTATGACACGAAGATTGAGCACCATGCTAGAACCCGCCACATGAATGTTGATGGGTTGACTCAGCTACCAGTCCTTAATTTGGATAATAGTGAGGCGGAGAGGTTACATGTCCTCTTAATGACCCCCAATAGCTGGGAGGATGAGGATGAGCCTGTACAGAAAATGTTATCCTGGCACTCCTGTAACATCAAAGTGGAGAACGGGAAGTTGTATAAGCAGGTGGGGGCAAAATGGCTGCCTTACCTGCGGCCCTCAGAACGCGTACCTGCTATAGTAGAAGCTCACTCTACCCTAGGTAATGGATGGCAAAGAAAACTTATGAGTGGATTAAGGATAGGTACTACTGGGATGGAATGATGGAATCTATTGTTGACATATTAAAAGCTTGCCTTACATGTATGAAGCAATCTGGTTTCATACTAGATGCCAATTTTAACCAACTACCCCTCAACAACCGTTCCACACCATCATTTTGGATGTAGTAGGTCCCCTTCCTCAGACTACTAATGGAAACAAATTTATCCTAGTAGCTATTGACCACTTTACCAAGTGGATGGCGTAGCTCTCCCTGCCCAAACGGCCAAGGCCACAGCCACGTTTTTACATCAAAACATTTTCACTTGACATGGCTGTCCCCAAGTATTACTCTACGATAATGGTAAAAACTTCACCTCCAGAGTAGTTAAAATCCTGGCCACATCTATAGGAGCCCAAAAAATTTCTGCACCATATCACCTCCACTAATGGTACTGTGGAAGGAGCAAATGAAAACTAAGCTTTCATTTTACAAAAAATGGCCTCCTCTGATCCTCTTCACTGGGATCAGTACCTACCCAGCGCTCTGATGGCTTACCAGATTAGCTATTATCAGATCTTAAAAATGTCTCCATTCCAGGTCTTGTATGGGCGAGAACCTATAATACCTACCTTCAACCAAAAGATGTATTCTCCTCTAGAGTTGAGAAGCCTGAGAAAGTTATGAGAAGATTGGCTCAGCAAATCATTAAACCCCAATCTGAGGCTATGACTAGCTTAGCGAAAATATGACTAAAGAAGGGCAGGCTGTCAATGAGCTCTGAACCCCCCTGCCTACATTCCAAGTATCTTACTTGGTATTACACTACCATAACTTCATCACTCTTAGAAGTGGCAAACTTGGATCAATTTGGGAGGGTCCTTTCACCATCAATTACAAGAGAGGAAACAAGTACTCTATAAAGTCCATGTCTACTGGGATTATCATCAATTGCGTAAATAGCCAATTCCTATGGTCCTATTCTACCCTAACATTCTTGAAGGGAATGATGTCAGACATTTGCCCTCCCAGTTTCAAAAGAAGAATGTTTTGGGTCGAAATCCACCAAAAAGGGGAAATGTCAGCCATTTGCAAGTTTGCAATGATATTTTGAATGATTTAGATTTTGATAATGCTGATATCAGCCAAAAGACTCTGGCCTATTCTTAGTGGAACCTCATTAATCATGGTAACACCATTTCAAATCCCACATGGGCAAAAACCATAAAATTGAGCAGTCAGATTACTCTGACCACATGACAGACCATGGAGCGACCATCAGATGGTACTCCCCTTGCCACAACCAGGTCCTTCCAAGCACCTACATGGGGCCACCCCTTTTATAGGCGTGGTGGAGGTCCTCCAAGGTGAAAGCAATTTATCAAGTGGTGATTGGTTGAAATACATCAAACAATACAGCTTGAATACATTCTGCCCCAAGTCCCCAACCCATATGTTGTTTTTCCAAAAAAGTAACTCAAATTTCCCAAGAATCGATAGGGTACTATACCATCTTTATTAATTTGGAATACATCTAAGCTATTCTGAACCTATCCCCAAATTTTCCATCTACCTTTGATGCAGTTTAAATACTGATCAGTCAGATATTAAAAAGGGTCATTTTTTACTTTTATTGCGCTAATAATAAATTTATAAAAAAACCAATTTAATTAGTGCATCATATTTAAATTTATTTACAAGCTTTTGTTGAAACCAGCAGGCGTAAAGCACCAGTGAGCAAGAATCAGCTGGTTTCCTACAAATAGTATGTAAAAACTCAACAACCCATGTGGCGAGTGCCAATGTAAACATTTTTAAAGTTTTACTTTCTAATTCTGTGACCAAGTTTTAAAAGGAGTTTGTAGGCTGTATGAAGAAAACTAGACGGTCAAGTTTTCTTTACTATGGTTTCACCCCAACTCAGGAATCCTCTTATGGGTAGATAAACTACCTCACATCATATTATTGTAAAAAAATCGCAAAATTAACTAACCTGAGGTTCAACAGATGATAAACCTCAATTAAAACAAAATAAGATTTCAAATGAGTGTGACTACAATATGAGGAGTTTAAAGTATTCAATGTGATCCAAGGAAATGAATTTAGTTTAGATGAAGTGAGTTTGGGATTGATTAAACACACTTCATGTCCATCTCATCAATTTAAGATGACAATCTAGTTAAATATTTTATACTTTTACTATATATTAAATAGCCATAAGTAAACTTTTCTTTCTTGTTGCAAACACTTTTGCAACCCATTCAATTCAAGACTAAATCTAGTTTGATAATCTCATAGAGGGGATTAGTCTGCGCCCATGTCTGGGAGCAGTTGAGCAAGCAAGGCAAGAGGAGCAGGCGGAAGGCCGCGGCCTCTAACATTCAAAAACGCCCCGGAGAATCTGGCGGAATAGAAAAAAATCTAAAAAAACTGGCGGTCACAATTTCCCCGGAGATACTCGCGTGGCAAGCATGATGCAACCAGTACATCAACACACCACACTCCCAGCCACTTTCATCAGTGGAATTTAGAGTCTGTGTGTATCTGGACACCCAAAAAACGGCCTTATGGGAAAATTTTTGTGAAGATGTACACAAAGTTTTCCTGACTGCGGTGTACGTTGCACCTCACTCCATGTCACGTGGTTGGCTGGACCTAGGTTTCAAAAGCAAAATAGCAGCAGACGAGGCTGCAGTGGTGCGCATAGTGGTCAACCTCCCCAAAGGGCAATGGGTCTATAAAACTAAACGCACCAGATGGACAAAATCAAACCAAATTTTCTTCACGTTTGACTTTTTGCCTACTACAGTAAAACGTGACATTTTGGAGCAACACCTGAAAGATGGTCTCGCCATATATGGCGAAATACAATCTTTCAAAATGCAACCTTTCATGCTGATGCCACACCTGTGCACCGGCAAAGCCATCGCAGTTCTGACCCCAACCAAGGAGATTGAAAAGGACCTAACCCAGATCCCGCACTCCACCTTTATTGATATCGCAGGGCACACCACCCACCCATTCTGGGTAACTGTGGGCAGCGCGCCCCCCATTTGCACCCAATGTGACATGTTCGGCCATAAGGCGCATGCATGCCCCATCCAAGAGGGTGTCACATTCCAAGAGCACCCCTCAGTGGCCATGGCCAGCGGAGAGGCGCACTACAAACCAACTGCAAGCACCAAGGAGGCTTTCCCGAGGGGAGCACAAGGCTGCTACCTATTGGTAAAGCCCATCTCCCCACAGGAGCAGAAGAAGGCCAAGCAGGCCCGTAGGACTGCGGCCAAGGAAGCGGCAAAAACCACCACCACCATCCCACACTCACAACGCCAGGAGGACATGGAGACCTTTGCAGCAGAAGCAACTCAGGAATCCATCACCCAATCAGATTGAGGGCCCATGTCGACTGGCCACTCAATCTGAGGATCCAATGGGAGATTTGAACTCACCCAATTGCTGCACCCAAGCCCCGGTCAAAACTGACTTGGGACCTATCCCAACCAAAAAAAATTTTTTTGCCCCACTCGACGGTGCACCAAACTTATCCGCACCGCAAAAAATTCGTCTGACGTCAGGAAAACAAGAAAGTGAAGGCCAAAGCCAATGTGACTCTTTCCACAAAAATTAACAAAAACCCCGATAGTGTTGCTATTAATACCCGCGCTGCTGTGAAAGCCCGTGGGGACCTGGAAGAGGCTGGTGGGCCAGGGGGCCCCCCCCTCGCACCTAAGGTGCGATGGGGGAAACCTTCACTCTAGGGACGCTGAATATCGCTGGACTCAAGGCCTCCCCGTCCTGGGCTAGGAAATGAGAATTTTAACAAAACAATTTACCCATGGATATCCTGGCCATCCAGGAGTCCCACTGTCCACGAGGTTCTGAAGAAGCTTGGAAAACAATGCTCATACCATCCCTATCCTTATGGTCAAAGCACTGTGGGGTGCTAATTTGGAAAAACAATTTTTTCAAAAATACATCTTCAGAAACATTTCTAAATGGCCGAGTGATCGTTGTCACCTTCTCATGGGCTGATGTTGCACACACAATCGTCAACATTTATGCCCCAAATGGTGCACATGAGCATCAGGAATTTTTTTCGTCGGTCAAATCCCTCCCGCTACCCCCCAATTTTTCCTAATTGGCGACATGAACTGTTGGCTAACCTCACCAACGGACTGGTGGCCGCCCTCACCCCACACCCCACAGGGTCATGTAGAACTACACGTTCTAAAAGCCACCCTTGGGTTAATGGATGCACTGCCGCAACATGCCCCACTGCTTGAAAACATGATGCGTCCCCACGTCCACAATGGCCAATTAAGGTCCATGACCCGCATTGACCTTATTCTAGTGCCAGCGAAATTCCAACCCAACATCTCCCACTTCAAAACATGAAGATGGAATTCTCCAACCACTGACTGGTCTCAATAACATACCACTTACCAATCACAGTTGCAAAGGCCCCACATTGGTGCAAAATCTGCCCCCCAGAGCTCGCGTCGCCAGGATTTTCCACGTGGGTGGAAGAGGCAACTTTGGCAAAATCATTTTTTGCACCGTTTTGCGCGGACCCCATTTCCACATGGGCAACTTTCAAAGAAGACACCATCCGCCACTATCGCCATCTCTCATCCAGACGCTCATGAGCCACATCAGCGGTTATATCGCGCACGCTGGCAGAATTGGCCCACTTGGAGTCCAACATTCCAGCCTCAGGATATAGCCCTGCATGGGGCCAGAAATGGGCGGAGGCAGCCGCCCACCTCAACGCACTTAAAAGGCAACACAAACATCGGGTTTGTGTCCAATACAGGGCCACACGCATCACTAAAGGTGACAAGTGCACCACATACTTCTTCAAAAAATTTTGCACCATGCCAGAGCATGGCCTGCACACAGGTGCAAAGATTGGATAATTCTATTGTGGACACACCGGCTGAAGTGCAATTGAAATGCAAAGATATTACTCTGAGTTATACTGAGCTGAACCAATTCAGCTGGCCGAAATGGTGGAATTTATTGACTGAGCTCATATCTGCACCATTTTCTGATACCCAGAAATAATGAATTTAATTACTCTGAATGAATTATATCTACCATTCACAGTGCGCCAAACTGAAAATGCCCAGGCCCAGATGGCATTCCATATGAGTTCTACTAAAAATATATAAATATATATCCCCATTGCTGCTAGCCTCACTACCAAAGCCTGTTGGAAACGCGCCTCCTACCAGGAGGACATGAGGCCTTCACGGTCACACTCTTCAAGAAAGGGGATAGGCTAGACTTAGCCAACTGGTGCCCCATTTCTCTAACAAACACAGACACCAAAATTTTAACAAAATCATGGCTAACCGTTTAGGGACTGTAGCATCTGCCACCATCTCCCCAGAACAATTTGGTTTTATCCCCAGAAGGTCGATTTGGGATAACGTGCACTCTGTGGCTAATGTGTGTCATCCACAGCCTCTGGGGCACTTTTGTATTCTTGGACCAACAAAGGCCTATGATAGAGTAAACTGGGAATACCTTAGGGCCTGCCTCCATCAATTCTGCCTACCTCCCCACTTCATTAACTGGGTGATGCTGCTCACGGAATCTGCAACAATGGCAGTGCGTGGCCCAGGTTTCCTAACGGAAGTAGTCCATCCTCAAAGGGGCCTGCGTCCAGGGGACCCCCTCAGCCCACTCTTATACAACTTCAGCCTTGACCCACTATTTTTTGAAACGTGAATGCCCAACTCACTGGGGTCCATGTGCCAGGCCAAACCCCAGTCAAGATGATGGCATTTGCAGATGATTGCCTATTGGGGGTGTCTAATAACAAAGCTGCATGCGCGCTTGAAGCCCTCATCCAGGAATATTCCCGGGTAAGCAACGCGGCACTGAACGCCTCAAACCGAAATCATCCTCCTTGGTCAGTTTCAGAACTGCTGGGCCCCAGCAAGTAGTTCCCAACCCGGCCCATCTGCTCGCCCACGTCCACGCCTTACTAACTCAAAACACACCGCTCCACTGGTGCTCCACTTTGTCCACGACCTACCATAGGACCGGTACGCCATCTGGGCGTGTGGATGGAGGCAGGTGGATACGCGTCAGCAGTAATGGAGGGCCATATACTGGACAACGTGACAGAAGCAAATCGCCTCTCTCAGAGCCCACCCTACTACCCTCACTGGCAGGGTTGTTCTTGCCAACTCTATGCTCCTATCCAAAGTCTGGTTCGGAGCTCATGCCATCCCCTTCTCCCCAAGCTTCTTCAAATCCCTGTATGCTTTGCTACAAGGTTGGCTTTTGGTCAGGCCGCCCTCCACCAGTACGGCTAGAGGTCATGTTGGCCCTCATCATCATGGTGGCATGGGCCTACTTGACTTCAAAGCCCATGCCGCCAAGATCCTGGGCACCTGGGTTGCAGCCGTCACTGCTCTACACTCCCATCCCAACACTGGTCCCGCGCGGCCCGCTCCCTTCTCCTGAGCCTTGGGCCTCAACAATCCATCAAACCCCCACTCTGATGAAATACCTCGCATCACACACATCGGCCACAGGTCACTCTGGGACCAAAACCCACTACAAACAGATCCCCTACTCTCCATGCAAAGCGCAGAGTGGAGAATTTGTATTAGTGGACAGCCTTCAACCTGAAGAGGCCACCCCTCTCCTCAGTTCACACAAGAGGTACAGGGGGCTACCCATCCATGATGGCGTGATCCCCATTTGACCCCAATTCCTATCCAGGGTGGACTACCTGGACATGATGGACATCCCTTATTCCACTGAGACCCAAAAAGCTATTTGGAATATATGCACACCATCCTCTGTTGCAGCCTTAAGTCGCTCTCATGTGTGGCGCTGCCTGGTGGGTGTATCGTACAGCTGAGCGCTCTAATGCTTTACACTCATCCTGTGTCGTGTGTGGCCAGTATGCTGTTTCACCGCCTGGAGAAGTGCCCCACCTCTAAAGTAATATGGCGCGAAGTCCAACGTCTGCTAGGCCAGGATCAAACACATCCTTCAGTCTGTCAAGAGATATGTTTGCTTTATCAATGGCCTCCCCCTCCCACCCTCCCCCTCCATGCTCTGGTGGTTGCAATCGCCATGTGGACTATCCACACGATTGTCTTGGATGCCATCCTGGATCCATCCCCACCCTCCCTGAAGCTGTCCACAGATTCGGTCTCATTTGGTGGATCACTTTCAAGCGTGGATGTTTAATATCACCCACCGCGTCGCTGACAGCTGGTCTCCCTGGTTCCCAGTCTGGTTCATCAAATCAGACCCCTTCCTCCACTCGAGCTCAATAGTGGCTTCGTCCCCTACACACGTTCTCTCCTTCCCATAAGTGGCATTCCTGCTGGCAACAAGAGATAGCATTGCTTCTCTGGGGTGCCCTGGTACTAAGTTTTGTCTTTCTGAGTCATATTTGGAAGTTTCCGTCCCATGGTCAGCCTTCCCCACAATAAATTCAAATTTAAATTTAAATAGCCATAAGTATTTTCATAATAAGTTAAAATAAAAACCATCAGTTTAAAGAAAATTATAGTTTCTTTAATCTATAATCTATTTTAAATTTTTAAATTTATTGCGGGGAAGGCCGACCATGGGACGGATACTTCCGAATATGACTCAGATGAGACAAAACTTAGTACCAGGTGAGGCACCCCAGAGAAGCGATGCTATCTCTTGTTGCCGGCGGGAACGCCACTTATGGGAAGGGGGAGGGAACGTGTGTAGGGGGCGTAGCCACTATTGAGCACGTGTGGAGGAAGGGGTCTGATTTGATGAACCAGACTGGGAACCAGGAGGAGACCAGCTGCCGGCGACGTGGTGGGATATATCCAAACATCCACGCTTGAAAGTGATCCACCAAATGAGACCAGAATCTGTGGACAGCTTCAGGGAGGGTGGGGATGGATCCAGCGATGGCATCCAAGACAATCGTGTGGATAGTCCACATGGCGATTGCAACCACCAGAGCACGAAAGGAGGGTGGGAGGGGGAGGCCATTGATTAAGCAAACATATCTCTTGACAGACTGAAGGGATGCGTTTGATCCTGGCCTAGCAGACGTTGGACTTCGCGCCATATTACTTTAGAGGTGGGGCACTTCTCCAGGCGGTGAAACAGCGTTCCATACTGGCCACACATGACACAGGATGAGTGTAAAGCATTAGAGAGCGCTCAGCTGTACGATACACCCGCCTCAGGTAGCGCCACACATGGGAGCGGACTTGAGGCTGCAACAGAGGATGGTGTGCATATTTCCAGATAGTCTTTTGGGTCTCAGTGGAATAAGGGATGTCCATCATGTCCAGGTAGTCCACCCTGGATAGGAATTGGGGTCGAATGGGGATCACGCCATCATGGATGGGTAGCCCCTGTACCTCTTGTGTGAACTGAGGAGAGGGGCGGCCTCTTCGGGTTGTATGTCCACTAATATGAATTCTCCACTCTGCGCTTCGCATGGAGAGTAGGATTCGTTTGTAGTGGGTTTTGGTCCCGTGAGGAACTGTGGCTGATGTGTGTGATGCAGGTATTTCATCAGGGAGTGGGGGTTTGATGGATTGTTGAGGCCTAAGGCTTGGGAGAAGTTGGAGCGGGCCGCGCGGGACCAGTGTTGGGATGGGAGTGTAGGAGCAGTGACGGCCGCAATCCAGGTGCCTAGGATCTTGGCGGCATGGGCTTTGAAGTCAAGTAGGCCCATGCCACCATGATGATGAGGGCCAAACATGACCTCTAGCCGTACTGGTGGAGGGCGGCCTGACTAAAGCCAACCTTGTAGCAAAGCATACAGGGATTTGAAGAAGCTTGGGGAGAAGGGGATGGCGTGGGCTCCGAACCAGACTTTGGATAGGAGCATAGAGTTGGCAAGAACAACCCTGCCAGTGAGGGTAATAGGGTGGGCTCTGAGAGAGGCGATTCGCTTCGTCACGTTGTCCAGTATATGGCCCTCCATTACTGCTGACGCGTATCCTCCTGCCTCCAACCACACGCCCAGATGGTGTACCGGTCCTATGGTAGGTCGCGGCACAAAGGGGAGCACCAGTGGAGCGGTGTGTTTTGAATTAGTGAGGCGTGGACTTGGGTGAGCAGCTGGGCTGGGTTGGGAACTACTTTCTGGGGCCCAGCAGTTCTGAAACCGACCAAGGAGGATGATTTCGGTTTTGGAGGCGTTCAGTGCCGCGTTGCTTACCCGGGAATATTCCTGGATGAGGGCTTCAAGCGCGCGTGCATCTTTGTTATTAGACACCCCCACCACGCAATCATCTGCAAATGCCATCATCTTGACTGGGGTTTGGCCTGGCACATGGACCCCAGTGATTTGGGCATTCACATTTCTCAATAGTGGGTCAAGGCTGAAGTTGTATAAGAGTGGGCTGAGGGGGTCCCCTTGTCGCAGGCCCCTTTGAGGATGGACTACTTCCGTTAGGAAACCTGGGCCGCGCACAGCCATTGTTGCAGATTCCGTGAGCAGCATCACCCAGTTAATGAAGCGGGGAGGTAGGCGGAATTGTTGGAGGCAGGCCCTAAGGTATTCCCAGTTTACTCTATCATAGGCCTTTTGTTGGTCCAAGAATACAAGTGCCCCAGAGGCTGTGGACTGACACACATTAGCCACAGAGTGCACGTTATCCCAAATTGACCTTCTGGGGATGAAACTGAATTGTTCTGGAGAGATGGTGGCAGATGCTACAGTCCCTAAACGGTTAGCCATGATTTTTGTTAAAATTTTGGTGTCTGTGTTTGTTAGAGAAATGGGGCGCCAGTTGGCTAAGTCTAGCCTATCCCCTTTCTTAAAGAGTGTGACTGTAAAAGCCTCATGACCTCCTGGTAGGAGGCGTGTTTCCAACAGGCTTTGGTTGAGTGAGGCTAGCAGCAATGGGGATATATATTTTAAATTTTTTTTGTAGAACTCATATGGAATGCCATCTGGGCCTGGGCATTTTTGGTTTGGCGCACCATAAATGGTAGTCCATAATTCATTCAGAGTAATTAAATTCATTATTTCTGGGTATCAGAAAATGGTGCGGATATGAGCTCTGTCAAGAAATTCCGCCATTTCGGCTGGCTGAATTGGTTTGGCTCGGTATAACTTGGAGTAATATCTTTGCATTTTGATTGCCACTTCAGCCAGTGTATCCACAATAGAATTATCCGATCTTTGCACCTGTGTGCAGGCCACGCTCTGGCGTGGTGCAAAATTTTTTTGAAGAAGTATGCAGTGCACTTGTCGCCTTTAGTGATGCATGTGGCCCTGTATTGGACACAAACCCGATGTTTATGTTGCCTTTCAAGTGCGTTGAGGTCGGCTGCTGCCTCCGCCCACTTCTGGCCCCATGCAGGGCTATATCCTGAGGCTGGAATGTTGGACTCCAAGTGGGCCAATTCCGCCAGCGCACGTGATATAACCACCGATGTGGCTCATGAGCATCTGGATGAGAGATGGCGATAGTGGCAGATGGTGTCTTCTTTGAAAGTTGCCCATGTGGAAATGGGGTCCGCACAAAACGGTGCAAAAAATGATTTTGCCAAAGTTGCCTCTTCCACCCACATGGAAAATCCTGGCGACGCAAGATCTGGGGGGCAGATTTTGCACCAATGTGGGGTCTTTGCAACTGTGACGGGTAAGTGGTATGTTATCATGACCAGTCAGTGGTTGGAGAATTCCATTTTTGTTGTTTTGAAGTGGGAGATGTGGGTTTGGAATTTCGCCGGCGCTAGAATAAGGTCAATGCGGGTCATGGACCTTAATTGGCCATTGTGGATGTGGGGACGCGTCATGTTTTTGAGCAGTGGGGCATGTCATGGCAGCGCATCCATTAACCCAAGAGTGGCTTTTAGAACGTGTAGTTCTACATGACCCTGTGGGGCGTGGGGTGAGGGCGGCCACCGGTCCATTGGTGAGGTTAGCCAACAGTTCATGTCGCCAATTAGGAAAGAATTGGGGGGTAGCGGGAGGGATTTGACTGACAAGAAAAATTCCTGATGCTCTTGTGCACCATTTGGGGTGTAAATGTTGACGATTGTGTGTGCAACATCAGCCCATGAGAAGGTGACAACGAGCACTCAGTCATTTAGGAATGTTTCTGAAGATGTAAATTTGAAAAAATTGTTTTTCTGAATTAGCACCCCACAGTGCTTCAACTAAAAGGATAGGGATGGTAGGAGCATTGTTTTCCAAGCATCCTCGGAACCTCATGGACAGTGGGTTTCCTGGATGGCCAGGATATCCACGGGTAAATTATTTTGTAAAAAACTCAGTTTCCTAGCCCAGGACGGGGAGGCCTTGAGTCCAGCGATATTCAGCGTCCCTAGAGTGAAGGTTTCCCCCATCGCACCTTAGGTGCGAGGGGTGGGCCCCTGGCCCACCAGCCTCTTCCAGGTCCCCACAGGCTTTCACAGCAGCGCGGGTATTAGCAGCAACGCTATTGGGGTTTTTGTTAATTTTTGCAGAAAGAGTCGCGTTAGCTTTGGCCTTTGCTTTTTGTTTTCCCAACATTGGACGAATTTTTTGTGGTGCGGATAAGTTTGGTGCACCGTCGAGTGGGGCAAAAAAAATTTTCTGTTGGGATAGGTCCCAAGTCAGTTTCAACTGGGGCTTGGGTGCAGCAATTGGGTGAGATTGAATCTCCCATCGGATCCTTGGATTGAGTGGCCCATTTGGCTTGGGCCTCCCAATCTGATTGGGTGATGGATTCCTGAGTTGCTTCCGCCATGAAGGTCTCCATGTCCTCCTGGCGTTGTGAGTGTGGGATAGTGGTGGTGACCTTGGCCGCTTCCTTGGCCGCGGTCCTATCGCCTGCTTGGCCTTCTTCCACTCCTGCGGGGAGATGGGCTTTCTCAATAGGTAGCAGCCTTGTGCTCCCCACGGGAAAGCCTCTTTGGTGCTTGCGGTTGGTTCATAGTGCGCCTCTCCGCTGGCCATGGCCGCTGAGGGGTGCTCTTGGAATGTAATGCCCTCTTTGATGGGGCACGCATGTGCCTTATGGCCGAACGCATCACAGTGGGTGCAAATGGGGGCGCGCTGTCCACGGTTACCCAGAATGGGTGGGTGGTGTGCCCTGCGATGTCAATAAAGGTGGAGTGTGGGATCTGGGTTAGGTCCTTCACAATCTCCTCAGTTGGGGTCAGAACTGCGATGGCTTTGCCGGTGCACAGGTGTGGCATCAGCGTGAAACGTTGCATTTCAAAAGATTGTATTTTGCCATATATGGCAAGACCATCTTTCAGGTGTTGCTCCAAAATGTCACATTTTACCGTAGTAGGCAAAAAGTTAAATGTGAGGAAAATTTGGTTTGATTTTTTCCATCTGGTGCGTTTAGTTTCTACAACCTGTTGCCCTTTGGGGAGGTTGACCACTACACACACTGCTGCAGCCTTGTCTGCTGCTATTTTGCTTTCAAAACCTAGGTCCAGCCAACCGCGCGACATGGAGTGAGGTGCAATGTACACCGCAGTCGGGAAAATTTTGTGTACATCTTCACAAAATTTTTCCCATAGGGCCATCTTTTGGATGTCCAGATACACACGGACTCTAAATTCCACCGATGAAAGTGGCTGGGAATGTGGCATGTTGATATACTGGTTGCATCGTGCTTGCCACGCGAGTATCTCTGGGGAAATTGTGACGGCTGGTTTTTTTAGATTTTTTTTATTTCGCCAGATTCTCTGGGTCGTTTTCAAACGTTAGAGGCCGCGGCCTTCCGCCTGCTCCTCTTGCCTTGCTTGCCCAACTGCTCCCAGACATGGGCGCAGACTAATCCCCTATGAGATTATCAAACTAGATTTAGTCTTGAATTGAATGGGTTGCAAAAGTGTTTGCAACGAGAAAGAAAAGTGCTAATCTATAATCTATTATGACTTAAAAAATGATTTTTCAATTAAATTAATTCATATGCTTTTCAGTAAAATTCTTCTTATATCTTTACTGTAATGAATTAGTTTTTAGTAAACTAAAAAGATATTTATCTGTCTCATATAAAAGTTTTACTACTTTTTAGAGATTATTGAAGAGGCTTCATTCATCAAGTATTAGTTCTACAGATTATTTTGAAGAGTATATCCACTGCATTGTCCTGAATATATTGCTGTTCCTAAGTATTTCATTCTTTAATTACTCTTGGCTGGCATTTTTTAACGTGAACTTTGAGTTAATTGCTTTGTTCAATTAACTAAAGGTCATGACAGTGGTAATCCTGCCAAGGAATTAAGAAGTTGTTAAAGAAAAATGAGTGCAGTAGCATGTGGAATTGAGGTCATCTCTACAGGAACAGGAGACACATGAAGACAAATGTATTTAGCTCTTTCAAAATTAGAACGGATAACTGAGCCAAGATGAGATTTGATTACAATTTCAAACATGGTGGGTATAATATCTTATTCATTATTAAATACTTAAAATGTAATTCTCTAAGGATTGGGATTATCAGTAGGAATGAATATGCTAGAAAATTTTGAGAAGCATGATATATCAGAAAAATTTAAATAAAAGGGACACATTGAGAATTTAGGCTACTTTTGATAGCTCAGCGTCAACAAAAGTTAGGTTTTTTATGTCAAGAACTTAAATGTGTCCATTAAACCTGATTACAACTAAATATTCTGTTACTTCTAAAGGAAAATGAGTTTAGATCAGTACCGCTTTAACAAGCAGGATTAATGAAGCATGTGGGGATAATTGAGAAAATTGTGGATTATTACAAGGACTTAAAAGATGGTACTTAGTATGATGAGTGCCTCCAAGGAGCTAAGCAGAAGTGGGGTTCTAGATAGCAATTGGAGCATTGGGAGGAATACACAGATACTTATATAAGAGTTAATATAGAATATCTGATGGGCCCTAAAACTATACCTCAACATGGTGGGATTCATACTGAAACCTCATCCAGAGCTGATGCTGGTGTTTTTAGCACCATCCAAAAGCCTGCCATAATATACAATAAGACCATTCATTTTAACTTTACTTCAAGATGATGTATACTTCAAAAGAAGGGACCACTACTGGTTTCCTGCAAATGTATGAAAATGAAATCTATGGTGAAGTGACCAACAAAAGTCATATCATATCTATAGATGTAAATGTTGTTAAGCTCAAGATTTTTGGGTTCAAATTTGAAAGCTGGAAGTTCATGAACATAAACTTGGGACATTTTGATTGATGAGTTTGGTAGCAATTAAAAATATGAAAAATCATGAGTATAAAAATTAGAAAAGGTGAAAATGTAGTTAATAATGTCATGAGGTGCTATCTGAAATCTCAGTTACTATGGTTTACTGAAGCATTGTACCTGATTACAGTGAAGACTATCTTTTTGAGCTCACTAATGGCACACCCAAAGTTTCTAATGTATATGACTTTAGTCAAAAAGTCAGCTACAATCTTGAAATTTTGAAAGAAGCACTGGCGGATGTAAAAGGTGCTTATAAGCAGGAAGCGATAAATCTGAGCCAGATGCATAAAAAACCTTCCAAATTCTAGCCATAGCATAAGGACATGAGATATAAAAAGTAATAAGAAACAAGTTTTTATTATTAAAAGAAATAAGAAGTCTTCCAAACCAATAAGAGAGAGATACTATGCCTGTCATTAGATTAGTCATCCTTGAAAGTCAATATCCACAAAAAAGAGGAATCTAAAAGTCAGTCCTTCTAAAAAAATTAGTGAAATTGTAAACTGGGTATCTGAAGATAAACTAAAGGATGATATCCTCTTAAAGGGAAGTTATTATGAAATAAGATCTCCAGACAAAATTAGAAGAATCCTCTCAGCTATGTCAACCAGTTTTATCACAGTAACAAGTCTACTATCTGGGATCTGAAGATGATGAGGATTCTCTTGTGGAAAGAATTCTCAAACAAAATATGGCTTGGAAAGACTCTAAGAAGAATAAAAAAAGAAAGTTTTAAATGAGTAGATATATGAATGATAAAAATAACTTTAATGAGGATTTAGACGTTCACTTTCCATTTGGAAAAAGAATTACTAAAGTGGAAGTAACAATTCAAAATTGTGAAACTTATTGTAGTATTGGATAATAGAGAACCAGTAAATGCAATGTCTTCAAAACTTATGAAACGCCTACTTTTGTTCCAGATATTGACTATGATGTGAAATATCGTACATCTAGGCCAAACGCTATAAGAGCTTTAGGAGTATACCAATATTACCTTGAAATTTGGACGCTTTGTTATAATGCTCCTACTATAGTGTTTGACAATGAGCATTATGATTATTTGATTGAAACATAATTCTTATCAGAGTTTGGCGGTATAATGATTATAATGAAGGAACCATTAGTCTTTTTGATATAAAACGCCTAATTATAAATGAAAGAAAATCTAGAATGACACAATTATTTTCTATGGATTCAAATGATTCAGTATATCCAGTAGTATATACCTTTCAAACCTAGTGTGTAAGAGTTACCTGCCTTTATAGATGCATTTGTAGATATACTATTATATGCTAATAAGAAGGTTAAAATTGAACCAGAAGATCAGAAGTAGGGTTCTACAGCTATAAGATATTCAAATTCCTCAATGATTGATGCTGAAAGTAATAATTCTTAAAGACATATGTTTGGATGATCCACGAGTTGTTCAGAATTCTTTATTTTATCTATACTCGGGCAATAAAAGGGTTATCCTGGTAGGGTAATTCCTGCTTCCACTCTAGTGCAGGTTTGTTCAACACATGTTTAAAACCTGATCTGGCTTTAAAAAACTCTGTGTGGTATATTTTTTCCTAAGGTTGACCCACCTCAATTACTTTTATACTCAGGAAATAAGAGCTTTATTAGCAGATCTAACAACAAACCAAATGCACATTGAAGTAAATTGATGCATAACAAAAAGCTAATATTACGCCCTATGATCAAGTTGAGACAATTAATACAATTTCATAACTTGATAAATTAAGCCTAGAGGAATTCAGTCCAGCTAAAAAA
Source organism: Massospora cicadina (assembly GCA_022478985.1). NCBI lineage: Eukaryota > Fungi > Entomophthoromycota > Entomophthoromycetes > Entomophthorales > Entomophthoraceae > Massospora > Massospora cicadina. Next base: position 35,787 of record JAKSZP010011040.1, read on the forward strand.
TGAGAATTGGATATCTTATTAAAAGAATAATAAGAAATATTTGGCAAGGACGAAAAAACATATGGGCTGCTCAAATGAGAAGTACATAAGTTGAATACAGGTGATGCCTTACCTTTTAGCTCTAAGCCTTACAGAAATACAAGATAAAAGATAAATTATACTTTAGGAACTCAAGCAGTTAATAGACTCTGAATTACTAATAAAATCAAAGAGTTTATAGGCATCACCGTTACTTTTAGTGAAGAAAAAGATGTTAGAAATTGAATTGTAATGGAATATCTTTGTTTAAATGACATTAAAAAGAAAGATTTCCATCTAATCCCAAGAATGGATGATGTTCTAAAATATTTGGGAGGTGGCACCTACTTCTCTGGTATGGATCTTTCCAGTAAATACTGGCAGATGGAGCTTTCAGCCTCAGATCAAAAGTAATCTGCTCTAATATTAATTTAGGGCTTATTTGAACAAACAAAGATACCCCAAAGGCTCTTTAAGCCACCAGTTATGTTTCAAAGAGCTAAGGTTTGCATCTTTGGGGACTAAAATGTCTTATGGGTTAGTTTAATTTTTGATATAACAGTATTTAGCTGAACCTTTTAGGATTATATTCAGCACTTGAATGAAGATTTTTAGAGACTATTACTAAGCATTTGAATCTTTTTTTATTTATTTGAGGATGGCTGACCAGGGGACAGACTCATCCAATATGTAGGGAAGAGGAAAACGGAAAACAGAAGAGGGAAGAGAGCTCAAAACAAAGGAACTCAAAAGATAAGACTTGGCACACTTGGGTGTGGCTAGGAGCCACAGGTGGTGGATGACTAGACCTTAAGTGGTATGGCAGCTCAGGGGCTAGTAGGGTGTACCACCTATGAAGACTGTGAGGTTTTCAATGTCATAACGAAGGAACCAGATTAGAATCCAGTTGCCCATCCATTTCTTCCATTTGTGTTGGAGTGATCCAAACAGCCAGGCTTGAAAATGGTCAGCCAAATGGCTGTGGAACCTGACGATGGCTTGGTTGAAATTGTGAAGGATCCCGTTGAAAGCGTCGAGGGTAATTGTGTGAATGGACCATATTGCAATACTCACAATTAGAGCCCTTAGCGTCTGGGGGATAGGCGAGGCCATGTTGAGTGCCAGGATATCGCGGCATAGTCGGAATTCAGCTGTTGGTGATTGTTAAAACAAGTGCATCATGTTGGCCCAGATAATCACCGATGGCGGGCACTCTTCCAGGTGGTGTTCTAGTGTGTTGGGTCAGCCACAGATGGCGCATGTCTTGAACATTGAGAAGGTGCAGTCAGCTGTTCTAAACGTATGGCGCATGTGGCGCCACACTGTGGAGCACACTTGTGGGGATAAGAGGGGGCAGGTGACGAGATCCTACACCTGCTTTTGGGTGCGCAAGTCATATGGGAAGTCTTGGTAGTCTAGATAGTTAATCTGGGATAGAGGAAAGGATGGTAGTGGGGCAGGCGCATTAGTCACCGTTTTTCCCCTGTGGAGTTGCATGTAACCAGCTTAAGGGTGAATGTCTTCAGATTGCTGTGCATAGGAGAAGCTCCAATCCCCTTTTCTTAGGGGTTGTACAGGATGCGTTTGAAATATCAGTTGGTGTTGTGCGGTCCAGTGGCGGTTGGATGTGTTGCAAGGTACTTCATCAGAGTTTTAGGGTTGGAGGGGGATCTCAGATGTAGTGCCCTTGCGAAGTTGGTTTGGGCTGCCTTAGCCCAGTGGGGAAATGGTGGGTTGGGTGACGTTGTGAGAGCTACCCATGAGCTGAGGATTTTCATTGCTCTTTACGTGAAGTTGAGCAACCCATCCCTCCTTTCTTCCATGGGCTGTACATGGTCTCCAGCCTGACAGGTGCGCGGTAACCAGACCATAGCCAGTTCTGCAGGAGCTTGTAGACTGCGTTGGTAAAGTTGGCGGAGAAGGAACTGCGTGGGCAGCAAACCATAACTTTGACAAGATCAAGGAGTTGGCTAACACAACTCTTCCGGCTAAACTATCTTTACTCCTCTGCATACATGTCATTCTTTTTGTGATGTTGTCCAAAATGTTTGTTTTGATGGTGTCAAGTGCGTATCCACCAGCTTCAAGCCATATGCCCAGATGACGGACTGGGCTGTTAGTGGGGTGGTGTGCAAAGGGTAAACACAGTGGTTTTACTGGCTTGGATCATTGTTGTGTGGTTGGATGTGTGGTTGGTTGGTTTGTGTGGTGGTGGGAGGGTGGCCCAGTTCAAACTGAATTTGCCCATAACAATTACCTCTGTTTTCTGTTTGTTCAGCATTGCGTTACTCACTGACTCATACTGGTGAATAATGCGCTCAATCGCCCTGGCATCCCTATTGCCTGAGACTCCAACAACGCAGTCGTCAGCAAAGGCGAGCATTTTGGTTGGTGGTTGTCCCTTCAACCTGATTCCAGTGAGCTTTGAGTTTGCAATGCGGAGGAGGGGGTCAAGGGTAAAATTGTATAGTAGGGGCAAAGCGGGTCACCTTTTTTAAGGCCCCTTGGGGGGTGATGGTGTTGGTTAGGAAACCTGGGCCTTTGATTGCAAACCTGGCTGAGCGCGTTAGGAGGAGCACCCAGTTTATAAAGCGGGGTGGTAGGTTGAAAGCCTTCATACCTTGTTCTAGGTATCTCCAGTGTACTTGGTCGTATGCTTTCTTTTGGTCCAGGAAAGCAAGGGCGCCTGTGGGGTTAGCTTGGCAGATGTTGGCAATTGTGTGGATGTTATCCCAAATTGAGCAATTTGGGATGAATCCAAATTGATGGGGGAGAGGGTTGTATGATCAATGCAACCCAGACGTTTGGCTAAAATTTTAGTTAGTATTTTAGTGTCAGTATTGGTGAGAGCAATTGGGCGCCAGTTGTTTAGATCTGCCTGGTCTCCTTTTTTGCAAGTGTGACCACATTGCGTCTTTGCCACCAGGTAGAAGGGATGTGTCTTCCAGGCACTTATTCATAGTTGCCAGTAGTATTGGTGCGATATGTTTAAAATATTTTTTGAAAAATTCATATGGTAGGCCATCAGGCCCAGGGCACTTGTTGCGTGGAGTTGATCCTATTACCTCCCATAGTTCATCTTTAGTGATGGGTGTGACAAGGTTTTGTTGATCAGTTATAGTGTCAATATTAGTGGATGGTAAAAAATTTTCAATTTCTCTAGGTGATGCGAAATCTGCCGTGTACAGGTCAGTGTAAAATTGGTGTAATTTGGCCAATATTTTAGATGGTGTGGACGCCAGTGTGTCATCTGCTCGGCGGACCTGTGTGCAAGTTGCTGAAGTTGAGATTGGTTTAAAATGGCGGAAAAATCGGGCCATGTGAGTTTCTCCAGGTAAGATGTAATTTGATTTGTAGCATACTTTGGTGTAGTGCTGGTGTTTTCTAAAGAGGGAGTTTACCTGTGTAGATAGCTGGAACCACAGGTAGCCACGTTGGGGGTGTATCCCTCACGAGGTGTGTTGTTTTCTAAGTGCTGAAGCTGTCTGATAGCCTTGTTGATTGTCGCGGACATTGCAGCTGTTTTTCTGGAGTTCAGGTGGCAGGCTTTCTTGGTTGCTCGAGCCTTGAATATTTACCACTTGGCAATAGGGTTCCCATTGGGTGATCATCTTTCTTGCTGTGTTGTTAGCACCATCTCGATCCAAAGTTTAAGCTCCATAAGATGGATGGTGCTTGGGTGAACTCTGTGCCAGGTTGGTGGCTTTTGGTACCTTTCTGAGGATGATAACGCTATTGAGACCATCCGGTGGTCAGAGAAAGGGATAATTGTTGTTGTAAAATCTGATACCTGGTGACAGAAGTCTATAGGGGCGAGCATCAGGTCAATCTGGTCCATTGAGACTAGCGCGCGCGCGCGCGCGCGCGCGCGCGCGCGCGCGCGCGCGCGCGCGCGCGCGCGCGCGCGCGCGCGCGCGCGCGCGCGCGCGCGCGCGCGCGCGCGCGCGCGCGCGCGCGCGCGCGCGCGCGCGCGCGCGCGCGCGCGCGCGCGCGCGCGCGCGCGCGCGCGCGCGCGCGCGCGCGCGCGCGCGCGCGCGCGCGCGCGCGCGCGCGCGCGCGCGCGCGCGCGCGCGCGCGCGCGCGCAGCTGGTTATTGTTGTGGTGGGGCCTTGTCATGTTGGCCAGGGTGGGGGCTTGTTTGGGAATGGTGTCACACAGGCCCAGCGTTGTCTTTAGTATGTTTAGTTCCGTGTGGCCGCGGGGTATAGCCTTAGACTTGGGCCAGTGGTCAGTAATGGTGTTAAGCTAGCAGTTGAAATCTCCCACGAAAAATGTTGCCTCAGGGAAAGGGATTGAGAGGACATCAGAGAAAAATTTTATGGCGGTTGTTTGGATCATTTGGGGCATACACACACTACAGCGAAAGTTTCTCTGTTCCACTCAAGATCTGGTAGAAGCAGCTGTCCCTCCAGGTGGGAGGATATGCTTTGGATATTTACTGGAGGGTCACAATTAGTTTGAATTACCACCCCACAGTGGTACATCCAAAAGGATTTGGCCAGAAGGAGCATGGTTGACAATGACTCCTCCTCCCTCAGTGGACAGTGGGGTTCTTGGATGGCCAAGATGTCCATGGGGATATTGTGCAGGAAAGCCATTTTTTGGCCCAGGACGTGGGGGCCTTGGCTCCCACGATGTTGAGCGTCCCTATGTTGATTGCAGTAGTCTGCACATCAGGAACGCTGGGGCGACCCACTGAGGTCACCCAGTTCCTAATTGTGGGTCATACTGCGAGTATGGGGCCAATTAGCCAGATTGGTTCCAGTGTGTTGGTTGGCAGTCATAGTACTGGTTTTGTTCAGTTTCTTCTGGCTTGGATTACTCCGTGGAGTTTGGGTCTGGTGTGGGTTGGCTCGTGCCCCATCAGCAAAAAATTTTCCGCCACTTGCCTGTGGGTTTGATGAGCAGAAACTAGGTGTTGGGGTGATTGGGTTTTGTGAATGAGTGTTGTCACATTGTGATTGGCTGAAATGGTCATTTATATTGTGCGCATGGACTATATCATTGCTGATCACATATGATTGGCTGGGAGGATCCACAGTGGCGCAAGGTGGATTTGCTCCAGCTTGGTTGAGGTGTTTGATTGGTTGTGTCCAAAAATTTATTGTTTTGGTTGCGTTGGGTTATATGTAGGGGATCTGATTGGTTATTCCGCTGCACTGCCATGGCATCCGCCTGAATCTGTTCTGGGGAAATCGTGGTGCACGCTTGGGTCTCAGCGGAACTTGTGGCCTGCTTGCAGGCAGTCTGTGTGTGACAATGGTCCTTGTGTGAAATGGGCTCAACTAAAGCGATGTCAGCTCTTTTGCCCCAATAGAAGTTGAAAGTGGAGTCCTTAATTTTGCCAAAAGTTGGGCTTGTTTCATCCATATTGTCCTCACAAAATTCTGGTGCTTCAATCCTGCACTTGACGGGACACACGTGGTCTTTGTGGCCTATAGCTGAGCAGAATTCACAGATAGGTGGGGTGTGTTCCAGTGTGATGTGGAAGGGGCAAGATATGCTGCCATCAGGGAGGTTGATGGTCGCCATGTGTGGAATGAGAGTGATATCCTCTCTACCTTGTCCTGATTGGGTTCTATAATGGCTATTGCCTTCCCTGTACACAGGTGGGGCAGGAGGGGAATTTCTCAAATTCAAACTGTTTGATTACGCCGTAACCTTTAAGGTCTGCGAGGATATCATGGTGCACGGTGCTTGGGAGTCAGTCAAATACAATGTTTAGGTCATTTGCCTCATTCCATCATGTGCACACCATGCGGATGATGCAGTTTTCGTTGTTAATTTTTATGGAGAATATGAAATTTGCTGCTTCCACCACTTCTTCCACAGACATGAACCCGACGTCCACCCATCCTCTATGTAAATTTTTATAATTTACTGAGACAGTGTTTGGGAAAGTCGTGGAGAAGGCCTCCCCCATTTTTTCCCACAATTTGAGGGAAGTATTGCCAACCATAATTCTAAGGCCGTGCTCAAGGGAGATAAGGGGTTGGGAGTATTCTATTTTGGTATATGCGCCCATTTTTTGCAGAAATTGCAAAACTCTGGGTGCGGCGCTGTACTCACCCTTTTTGGTGGGAGGGTGTGTCAACATTCTGCTGGGGCGTTTTTCCCTGGTGGGTTATGAGGGCTTCAGGCCTTTCGCGCTGGCCACTTTCGCCCAACTGGTGTTGTTGCAGCAAATTTGCTCATATTTCCTGGTTGATTGTCAACCTCAGAGAAATTGCGTAGAATCATGTTATTAAAAGTGATAGTAACAGATAAGAAAATCTTTTCTACACTTCTTAATATGAGATAGAATTAATAAAAGAAGGTAGCATTTGAATCTTAAGCAATAGAATTCTCATTTATAAAGAGAATTTAGGAATTCCTAGAAAATGATATTAGTCATGAGGTATTCAACCTGAAATGATAAATGAGTCAATAAGTAGTTTATAAGAACCTACCAGTTTGAGAGATTTACAGTCTTAAGGATTGAGGTTATTACCGTCAGATTATTCCCCACTTTGCTGATATTGCTGAAACTCAAACACCTAATCAATTACTAATGGAAATGCATTTAATTGGGGAAGAACATACTAGGGCTTTTAATGAGTTGAAGGAACAACCGACGTAAGCACCTATCCTGGCATGCCAAATTACAAAGACATTATATATTTATAATAATGGTAGTGATATAGGAATGAGAAAAAATAATTTGCAACTGAATTAAGATGGAGTAATCATCCAATAGTGTATTATTCAAAGATCCTTTTCAAAATTTTACTGAAATCATTAGGTTAATGAAATTTTCTAGGTGTGATACAAGAATTTAAAGATTTTAGGACTTACATTTATAAAGTCCATTTTAGTGTCATAACAAATCATCCTTCCCTTTGTTTGTTATGCAACATGAAAGACCTTTGAGGACTGTTATCAAGGTGGGCAGTGCATTTGCAGGGATACAACTATAAGATCTTAACATAGACCAGTAATGAGTCACTTTAATGCAGATAAATTGTCATATTTTTTTGTTCAATTTACTACCCATTAATGTGGCTGGTTATGTAAGTTAATCAGGAGACCTGATAGTGTTTGGGAGGATGAAAATAAACATGTTTAAAGGTTTTTGAAAGCATGTATAAATAATACTATATGGAAAGATGAGTGTCCATAGAAGAAAGTTCATGGGATATATAAGATAAATTAGATCAAGTGATTAAACCAAACTTATATTATAGCACATCAGGATACAGGACATGGACGTGTAAAGGAAACACATGATAAGTAAAAAGAGATATTACTGGAAAGCTATGATAACGATATTAGTCTAGTATTAGAACTATAAGTGTTATGTTCTAGTTTTTAACCATTGACAAAAGATTTCATTATTTACTCCAGGGAAACATAAAGAACCATCCAATTGTGTCTCAATTGATATATAGTAGGATCTCTGCAACCACTATTATTTGGAATTAATCTATACTAGTAGACATTGGCCATTTTAAAAATTAGGTGGATGCAACAGCTGTGAAAACTCATATATATAGCATATACAACAGCTAAATTCCTATATAACTATATTAATAGCCACCAGGTATGTCCAGAAACATTACTATCAGACAATGGTTTAAATCTTATTTCTTAAGTAGTTTAAAATCTTATTAATACTCTTTTCTTTTTGCTCAACATCACTTTCATTTGATTTTGAAAAAAAAAACAAGTCAATTTTCCACCACTGCCCCACTGCATCAATTTCCTAATTCATTTCCTTGGATCCACCACCTGCTGCCCCAGTGTGGGGCAGCGGTGCTCCACCCACTAGCATTTACCACCCAGCAGGCAGACGTGTGTGGACTGGCTTGTCCAATCCGCCAAATACATCTGGCCGCTATGTCCCTCAAAGGGACTTAGCAGTCCCCCTCACATGAGTCCACCCTTACAAGGGCTATTTTGATATAGGCTTCCCCACCAAAGAGGATGCAGCTTCTGTAGCAGCTATGCCCTTAATATACAAAAACACCCTGATTAACATCACCTGTACGCGTCTCCCAGATGATCCCACACTTGTGGTGATCTTTGCAAACTTCCTCTCACACCTTCCCCCTCAATCTCTTTATGTGGAGTTGATGTCAGGGCTGGCCACTTATGGTAAAGATCCCATCCTCCAATTCATTGTCCCAAGTGGTGCTGAGAGCCTCGTGGCACCTTAGGCAATGGCCACTATTACCCCCACCAGCTGAACATGGCTTAGCACATCCCACCGCATGCCTACATCTCATTTGCACCTGACCATTTTCTTTAGGCTCACATTGACAAAAGCTTCATAGTTTGCCCCCTCTGCCATGAATTGGACCATACCAAAAAGGCATGTCAATACAATCCAAATTCTTTGAATACTACCAAACCCACCCAGGAGGCCACATCAACAGCGTTTGAGTGGGAATTTTGGCTGCCTCCACCCCCCAGGTAGTGCGCTTAATGAACCAACAGCAAAATCTACAACCCAAATCCAAGCCAGCCAATTTCTACCCATGTAAAACCAATTGAGAGCAGGTTTGGACCCAATCGCAATCCAAAAAAATTTCCGCCCCAAAACCTACCCAACCACAGCCACCTATCACCAAACTAATCCAAGTCAACCAAAATCCCTGAGACTTATTGGATGAAGTGACTGAATCAGGTGAAATTGTCCCACCTTCAGCTAAACCAATCAATTTAGAACCTTTTATGAATTTAGACTTTGATGCCCCATTCCCACCCAAACAATATATCTCCAAACCCAATGCTACCCCATGCCAAAGCAACCATCAGCTTGCTGAGGCCGCAGTGGCCTCACCCAAAAGTTGCCATCTTCACAAAGCCATGGTAAAATCCATCGCTGAATTTAAATAAGGGCTACAAATCACTCAATTCCCTCATTATTTTCATGTAGTTGCAAAAGAGGAAATCAAACATCTAGCTGAAACTACCAACAACGCTGTCAAACATGTCACTGAACTGGCAGAATTTTCCCCATCCACATGTATAACCAGAGCTAACATCACAAAATTCACCCACCTTTCCAATGCCTGCATCAAAGCTGAACACCACGTGGCCAAAATCATGGAGGCTATGATTCAGGCCCAAATTCTCAGGTTCAACAAATATCCACTACGCCCCAACCCTCATCCCATGGACGCCCCAACCCCTTCGCTATCAGCATTGATCTCCTTTTCATTGCTGAAATTGAAATTGATAATCCACCTGATCCCCCTCCCCCTTTGCCATGGAGGGATAAGCGGCTCACCACTGTGCCACCTGATAGGTTGTTTTCTCATTTCTTTTGAATTTCCCGCTGCTCATTTAGGGCAGTCAGTTCATGTTTTTTGGTTGATTTAGTTTCAAAGTTTATGTTTTTGTATTACACATTCCCTGGTTGTTTTGCCTCAGTTATATAAAAAAATTTAATAAAAATTAATATCTTATTGATATTTCTGGAGTTCAAAAACAGTACACTGCTCCATATACCCCTCAAGTGATGTAAGTGTTTAGCAAGTAAAAAGACTCTTAAAGGGATCCCTAAAAAGATGGCATACAAATGCACTTCCTGATGGGATATTTGTTTATCTTCTGCACTTTTTTCCTATTAATCATTTATCATTGTAGTTTAGAAATGTCTCCATTTAGAGCATTGTATAGAAAAGAATTTACAGTACTTACAATTTTAGCTCTAATTATGGATTTGAGTTATTAACAAGTACCATTAGGAAAATTTTAGGAAATATAACAGAGGATCTAGTAAAATTCAGCAAGAAGACTAAATATGCAATCAAACGGTGGGAGGAAGATAACCCTAATAGCAAACAGAGAACACAAATTCCCTTTTCTCAGGATTAGAGATCATGTATTATTATATCATGTTTGAGGTATGCATCCACATGATCTATAATCAACATGTACATGAAATTGATAGTTATAGCCAAAAAATAAAATGATTATTTCTATTCAAAATTAGGAAACTAAAGTTACAACAGTTGAGTACATGTGAGACATCAGAGATTATTTCCCCAACCTGGTCTTAAGAATGGAAATGTCAATAACAAATATCTTAAAGCTATTTAGCCTATGGCTCAGGAAATAGATTAGCACCAAAAACAACAAAATTAGATGTCAATGAGTGCAATCACAATGCAAGGAGATGATGTATAAATTTAATGCAAGAAAATGAACTAAATATAGATGAAAAGAGTATAAGATTATTGAAGCAATCTTTAAATAAATCTTGTCAATTAAAAATGACAATCTAGTTAAGTTGATATAGTTTTCTTTAATGGAAATAACTATAAATAGTTTTACTACTAGTATAAATCCGCCCCATCAATATAAAGTGAAACCTAATTACGTTAATCTATAGTTTTTTATAACTAATTGATCCTTTCAATTAGTAAAAATACATAGGATTTTCTATAACTTTTAAGTCTTCTTTTTATAACTTTACTGCTAAAGTTTTTGTTTTAGTTTTTAAAGAATTGAGTGGACTTTTCTGTCAAATATTGAACCTTCTCTTTCCTGATAGAGTATAAAAGAGTTTTAGTCATCTATCTGAATTAGTTTCATTAACTTATTAGTAAGAGTAAAAAAATTTTCTTTCTGCTTGATCTCAATTTTGAGTGAATTTTACAAAAAGTTTAAAATATTTATCGCCATCTAGACACATCTGTTTTCCAATTTATGTCCTTGGATTTGCCGCCTGCTGCTCCAGTGTGGGCAGAGGTGATCCGCCTCCCTTACTTTTTCACTCTGCAGGGAAATGCATTTTATGTGCTCAAATAGCATACCAAACTCTACTGGCTGATTTGTCCCTCCATGGAACTTAATGCTTCACCTAGTGCACATCTACCTGATTCATCCTCATCCTCTTGCTCTACCTAGATCCACTATCTGATTTTGCCTCTGTGTTGATTATAGGCATTTATTCCCATACGTTAACAAAGCAATAATCAAACTCACCACTACTGCCTTTTCACTGGCTGGCCTTATCAATTTTCACCCTTTTAAGGGCTATTTTGAAATAGGATCCCAAAAAGAGGAGGATGTTGCAGCAGCAGCGTTGACTAATTTAATTTACAAAAATACCTTTGTCATAAAATTAATATATCTGAAAGATAAGCTATAAATCTGGTGGATTATAAATTAGATTGAGGCGAGCCTCAAAATTGAGTGGAAGTTATAATGATGTGAATCAAATTAATCATAGCATAGATAGTTCAGTGAATCAAGAGAATTCTGCCAAAACCTTGAGATAGATGAAAACTCCCAAGATGGAACAAATAGAAGATTACCAAGCAGAAGGATGGAATAGATTAAGAATACTGAGATAAGAGTTGAGCAGTAGAATGAGAAGGGGAGGTTTTTTGATTAGTATGCAAATAAGTTCTGCATTTTTATATTATAAAAAAGTTTTTATCAGGGTGATTGCTCTATATCTTATATATATATATAACAGTTTTTATTAAGGATTGGTGATCTGCATACCATCCTTTCTGTTGTTCAGTGGTTATTGTCCTGTTCAAACCATCTTGATAGATTTAACCCATATTGCTGAAAAGTTAACAGTGGTGCTTTAGGACTTCATCATCCTCTCTGAAGTTCAGGACCTTTTAAGGCTGTTTGATTATTAGTCAAACATGAGTCCAGCGGAATCTCTTAGGTACTAGGTTCCCTAAGGCAATCTCTCAACAGAAATTTATCATTGAGGCTACTCTGTTTGCTTCAAACAAGCGAGGTATGTACAAAAACAGGAAAATAAATCACTATTGAAAATAACCAGAAAATATGAAGGTTCTTTTTATTAACCAAAATTAAGAGATATTTATATGCTGCTGAGATATTCTGGTTTTCCTAAGAGGAACTTTGTGTGATAATTGAAAATGAGTAGGGTATGAAAATCTCTTTACTGATGTGGCAGGTAGTATAGGTTTTCTTTAAATCTGACTCTCTTTAGCTAGGGAAGTTGATTTAAGGGACCACCAAATGGCAAGATCTTCATTAGCTGACTTGGTGACTCTGTTATTAAAATCAGTAGGTCCTTCTGGAAGTAGAGTTTTCTTTCATCCATTTTGGAGTTTATTATCCTTTGTGGTACAGTGTTAGGATTCTCTGCTTCTTAAGGACTGGCTGGAGTTCAAATCCTGCTCAGATCTGTATGAATCTCATGATTTCCAACAATGCCCCCCAAGACCTTGCCAAGGAGGGACATAAATTTGGAGGAATCTAGCATGTCAAGATTCTGATATGACTGGACAATAAGCCCTGAGTCAATATGGTGGAATGGATGGAATCCTCCAAATTGTTATGAGTATGATTAATTCAAGTGCCTCTAAATGAGGCAATATTGGGTTATTGGGAAATCAGCTGAATTAGGTGATCATGAATTAATGAATGAAGAATTGGGGGAACCAATAAGATACGGTGAAGTGAATTACTAAGCCATGAAAGCGGTACCATCCAAAGTCACTACAATACAAGTGGGATGAGATGATTGAGGAGGTTATGTTGTTAATAGTATAGAGTGTGTGGAACAGAGAAGAGCTGCTACAGTGATTATATTAGATAAAAGAGTATAGTGGGACAGGTGCTCCACATTTTTTTAATAAGTTTATTTCTGTTGATTCAAGGGCAATAATCCTCATATCATTGGTTTTATTGCTCAGTGGGTCAAACCCTGTGCAAATCGTTATGCATATCTCATTGATAACGCCAATTTTATAACATAGCATGTACCCAATTTTACAGAAGCAGTTGAATATTTGGAACCCTGATGTTAGATCACCCTGTAAGGACCTGACCACAGAGTATCAAGTTTATGTATTCACCCCCATGGCTGGTGATGATAAAATAGAATGAGGTCTCCCAATTGGAATTTAGGCAGGACCAGCCACTAGGAATTCCATTGATCAGTTTCCCTTTGTCAAATAGTGCAATGAATCTAGTAGCCAATGCTTTAAACCTAAATTAACTCATCAGTCAATCTTTGTATGGCTAAATCAGTGGTTTCTGTTGTGGAAGTTTCAAGTATGGGCTTCACACTAGAGGGCAAAATTGGTTCTCAATCATAAAGGGCTTGGAAAGGTGACATCTGTATAATTCAATGATAACTAACACAATATGCCAAAAAGGCCGCATGGTAAGCTTTTATTTCATCTGAAAGGATTGGAGGGAGCCATCTTGTGAATAATGGCAACTAAGGAACCATTTGCTCATTCTACAGCTCTATTGGTAGCCAGATGATAAGGGTTCATGAAAGAATGATAGGTGCCCATTATTGAGTTAAAATAAGAAACCATACTGGAAATAAAATTGGTACCATTTTCTGATAGCAGCACCTTGGGGCTGCTGTGGTGACTGAAGACCTGCCTCAGCAAGAAGATGCAGTAACTTTGGAAGTTGGAGAGACGACAGAGATAGCCTCAACACATTTTTTAGTGATCAACTGTGATAATGATAAAATGGTGACCGTACATCACTATAGGAAGAGGTCCAATAACATCAATGCTAACTGTGGCAAATGGGGCTGTGGGGCCTAAGACATGATGCTGATATAGAGGATTGGGCAGCTTAGGTAAATCATTCAGTTCAGATTTGAAATCAGGTTATTTAGCTTTTGACTCAAGTGGGTGGAATAATTAATAAGCTAAGCCATTCTATCCTTGATTTAAACTGATTGGATATTTTAAATAGATTCGTTGGCCAATATTAGAGGCTAAATTTGCAAGTCATTGAATTGAAAAGGATTGGCCATCAATTGGGGTAGTTTTAAAGCTGGAGCTGGGCAGTGGAGGCTTTAAATCAATTAGATGGCCAGTATTGATTGGAACTTCGAGCTTTTGGTTTAAATTGGCCCAAAAAACAGCTGAATCATAGAGTTCGAAACTTAAATTGGATGGTTGGACCTTTAAATCGAATTGCAGGCAATAATCATTGGTCAGAAGGTTTTAGTTTGGATTTAAATTGGTTTGAGAGCTTACATCATCAGCATCCAACCTGCCCAGGTGGTGTTTCTTCATAGATTAGGTTAAAATAGGCAACCACTAATTCAGCCTGGTTTGGGAATTTAATAATAACACTGACAGCCAGAGTCACGTTTATGTGACAATTTTTCTGGCAGTTGTCAGCCGGCATCACGTTTATATGACTTCAATTTCTGGCAATTGTCAGCCTGAATCTTGTGGCTTCACTTGATTAACAGTTCAGTTTGCATTTATTTATTGTAATATTTGTTTTTATTGGCTATCTTGGAAAATAAATATTTGCATTGTCATTTGTTGGATCTTATTTCAATGTCTGGGCTTTTTCTAAAAATTTCTTAAATATTAAATGACTTCATTTAAAGGGATTAAATAAATATCTTAAAAATATGTGAAAGTAATGACCAAGTGTATGCTGATAATCTATCAGATATTAATGATCAATTATCAGATATCAGTGATGAAGAATCAGACAGCGGAAGTGAGATCGGAGTCAAAAGGATGGTATATCTGCTTAGGCCAGTACTAGATGATGATTCCTATGAAGTGGAGAATAATTCCAATGAAGAGGAAGTTGAATGGTCATGTCAGGACAGCGTTGTCAATATAAAAATTGTGTGGAAGAGTCAGGAGTACAAATATCACTTGGAAATTGCAATATACGCTCAGCTGTGAAACTTCTCCTTGGAGATAATTTATTGAACTTATTTGTAATAGAAACTAATTGCTATCATGAGCAACAGAAAAATGATCCTTAAATAAACAAAAATAAAAAGTGAACTGATGTAGATTCAATGAAATGAAAAATTTTGGCTTTAATAATTTTAATGGGATTAGTAAAAACTGAAAAGATGAGTATTGGTCAACAAATCCACTAATCTGCACTCCAATTTTCAGAAAAGTGATGTCCTGGAATAGATTTTGCCAAATATGGCAATACTGTAATTTTAGTAATAATGAGGATTGTAGAGAGTGATTAGATAAAATTAAACCAGTGTAAGATATTTTCAAAACAAATTTCAAACAATTTATAAACCAATGAAGGAATTGTCTTTGGATGAAGCTATTATACCATGGTGGGGAAGGCTTTCCTTTTGAACCTACAATCCAGCTAAAATTAACAAATATGGCATATTAGTATGTATGGTCTGTGAGGCTTGTTCTGAATATATATGCAACTTTGAAATAAATTGTGCTCAAGGAATAAAATTGCAAGAGGTAATTTTTATATTATCACCATACCTCAATTTGTGGCACAAAATTCATATGGATAATTATTACAACAGTGTAGCAGTTTCAGAAGAATTACTAAAAATGAAGACCAATGTCTGCGTAACATTACAGAAGTATAGAGGTGTACCACCATGTTTGAAAAACTTGTATTTAAAGAACACTAATATGGAGTTTAAAAAAAAGGCAATATCCTAATCCAAGTTTTAAATTAAAAAAGATATTATATATGATTTCAATGATACATTCAGAAAATATGGTTGATATCATGCACCCTAAGACCAAAAAAACCGTTGCAAAACCAACTTGCATAGTAGAGTACAACAAGTACATGAAGGGTGTAGACCGTGCTGACCAGTACTTATCATATTACTCAATTTTATTAAAAACAAAAAAATGGATGAAGAAAACTGTTTTGTATTTCATAAATCTAGCCTTATTTAATGCTCATCAATTTTACAAAAAAGTTTTGATGATAATATCCAATTTAAAAATTTATTGGGTGTAGCAAACTCATGGCTACAAACTATAACCAAAACTGAGGAATCACAATCAAGTATGATTAATAATTACATAATTTCTACTTATAACACTAATTACTCTTTTGAACTAGATCAATATGGTGAACATACTTCAAGAACTTTCAAAATATGATATGATTGATAGGTTGTGTCTGGAAATGTGAAAAAAAGTATTTGAATGACCAGAAAAGGAAATTAGAAAATCCATGAAGAGTGTGCAGAGTATACTTCACTGCCAAGAAAGAAGCTCATCATCATTTAAGTGCTCCTCATGTAACATTCCGTTACACAAAGGAAAATGTTTTGAAAACTATCATATGAAAGGGACATATTAATTTTAATATAACCTTCTTAGATAACAAAAATGTTATTTTATAACCGCTCAAAGTCACTTTTGAGCGATTTTAAATTTAAGTTTATTTATCCACAGCCATCTGCCCAAACCTATTCTTTGATGTCCTTGGCTCTGCCGCCTGCCACCCCAGTGTGGGGCAGCAGTGCACCCCACCTAGCGTTTTTTGCCCTGCAGGCAAGCACGTTCGGATGGGTTCAAACAGCCCGCCCACTGCTTCCAACCGTTTTGTCCCCCCATGAGACTTAGCGCTCCATCTGGCGTGCATCCACCCTTCTCGCCCCCATCCTCTCGCCCTCCCTCGCTCTGCTATTCGCTATTGCCTCAGAGTGGACTATGGGCGTTTGTTCCCATATGCTGATAAGGCAATTATTGACCCAGCCACTACAGCCTTTGCACCAGCTGGCTTTATAGACTTCCGCCCTTTTAAGGGCTACTTTGACATTGGGTTCCAATCTGAGGAGGATGCTGAAGCGGCAGCACAAACTCCTCTAATTTATAAAAAAAACCACATTCCCACAACCTGTACTCGCCTCTCTTCAGACACCACGCTAGTAGTATCCTTTGCAAATCTCCCATCCCACCTTCCACCCCAGGTTTTGTATGACCAGTTGGTCACGGGGCTCATGGCTTATGGCACTCAGCCCAACCTCATCTTTGCCATTCCATCTTGTGCAGAACGCCTTGCTGCTCCTTGTGCAACAGCCACCATCATATCACACCACCCTACCATAGCCCAACAAATCCCACCCCACGCTAGTGTGGCTGCAGCGCCTGATCATTTCTTTTGGGCTCAGGTCGATAATGGTAGGCAGATTTGTTCCCTCTGCTTTGGCCTCAACCATGCAAAAAGAGCATGCCCTAAGGCCAAATCCGCTGATGCAGCTTCTGAGCCCCCCTCTGGAGGCTCAGTATGGGGCGCTTTGCTGCCCCCTCCCACCCTCCAATCTCGTTCAGTGGGCCCACATGGAAAATCAGCCCCACCCAAAACCTCCATCCTCACTCTCCCACCTAAATCTACGCCAGCCAATCAGAGCAATGCTTGGACCAACATCCACACCCAAGCAGCTGCCCATTCGCTCAATCTTACCCACTCAAATTTAAACGCCACTATTCCAGTGAACCAAAATCCATGGGATCTATTGGCTGAAACTGACGAATCAGGTAATATCCTCATTAGTAAGCATACAGGTCAACTCTCTCTGCCATGGCGATTATGGTCGGGCAGAATTTTTCCTTCCCAACTTTGATGAAACCCCTACCCCTCACCATTTTGCTCCTCTACCCAATACAGCCCCCTTCCAAAGTGACCACCAGCTCGCCTTAGCTGCAGTGGCCTCTCCTCATTGCCCAAAACTATGCACCGCAGTGGCCCAGTCAGTGGCTCAACTCCAGCATGGCCTGCCCACCATCTTCTTCCCCCCGACTTCCCTGAATCTCCCTGCAGTGACATCTCAAAAACTATTTGATGATGCTGAAATCGCTGTTATGAATGTCGCAACGCTTGCTTCATTCAACCCCTCAGCCAAAATCACCCACCACAGTATCTCTCTTTTCACCCAACTTCCTGAAGCCCGCAAAGAAGCTGAAGTTCTCCTTGCAGCTTTTGTTGAAACACTTTCCCATCATTATCTTGATGCAGAAGTGGAAAACTCCTACTACGCTGAACTCAGCCCCCACTATGCAGATGCCCCAACGCCCTGGCTCTCTGCTCTGATCCAGTACTGTAACCAACACCCCTTGATCGAGGTGGTTCTTTCTGAAAACCAACCCCCTGACCTCTCCTCACCCTCTGCCATGGTGGGTTAAGCAGTTTCTGCTTCCCACCTGGTTAGTAGTTTGTTTTGCCATTTTGATTGTCATGATCGGTACTGTCTGTCCCCTGGTTGGCGTACCTTGAATAAATCAAAAAATGTTATTTTATTATTAATTAAGTTAGGATTTGAACTTTTTCAATAATAATCATGTCTGCCTCACTAATTAATTTTAATAAAGCTTGTAAAAAGTGCTGGCAGCAGGCAGTAGTTTTCATCATTAAAAACTGATGACAAGTACAAAGCTTTTTATCAAAGGTGCGGCCATCAAAGTGTTAAGATATATTGATTGGGCATATTTGCAGGCATTCAAAGGCAAGAGAAATTGAGCAAAGATTGGCATAAATTTAAGAAGGCAGCCATGTGGCATCTTTATTAAAATTCTTAAAAATGTACTGAGTTTTGTCAGGGAATTCTAATTCTCTGACATCATCAGAAGATTCTAAAATTTTAGTAATTCTATAAATAATAGTGATAATTAAATAGTTAAAAAAATAAGTTGTAGGAGAGGGTGAATTTATCTCAAAGCTGCTTGGCTCAGCTAACTCAAGTGTTTTGTCAAGATTTTCCGTCTTATCAGCCAAGGAAAATGAATTTGGCACTGAATCATTTGATTTGGCTAGCTTGGTTGATCAGCTGGAAGCCTCAGCATCAGAAAGCAGAGCAGTGAGGCAGTCAGAGGCTTTGGCTGCTTCCTTTTGACTTATTGATAGGTTCCAGCACATCCTCAAAATTAAATTTGAGACTTTCTTGATGGGTTTTGCTGGCTCTGATTTTTTTAATTACATCACTAGAAAATTGAGGCGCTTTGATGCAGGGAATTGAGATGGGCACTAGGGCATTTGAGTTAGCTATTTCATTGGCAAAGTATCAAGTATTGCCAGTTCATGGAATTGCAATGGGCACCAATGCAGGCAATTTTATTTTTTGTATTTTTTTATCTTATCTCTGGTATTATTCATGAAGGTATGTCTTCACCAGGTAGCCTCATAAGGGACTTGGCAGTGAGCACCAGTTTGTAGGACTTCATCATCCTTTTTGAAGGTCAGGACCTTTGAAAGATGTTTAATTATTAGTCAAACGTGGGTCCATTAGAATCTCTTAGGGACTAGGTTCCCTAAGGCAATCTCTCAATGGAAATTCATTGTTGAGGCTACTCTGTTCACTTCAAACAGGCAAGGTCTGTACAAAAACAGGCAAATAAATCGCTATTAAAAATATCCAGAAAATCTGAAGGTTCTTTTATTGATCAAAACTAAGAGATATTTATATGCTGCTGAGATATTCTGGTTTGTCTAAGAGGAATTTAATGTAATAATTGGAAATGGGTAGGGTAAGAAAATCTCTTTACTGATATGGCAAGTGGTGTAGGTTTTTTGAATCTGACTCTCTTTAGCTAGGGCAGTTGATTTAAGGGACCTCCAAATGACAAGATCCTCATTAGCTGACTTGGTGACTCTGTTAGTAAAATCAGTAGGTCCTTCTGGAAGTAGTTTCTTTTCGCCAAATTATGATTACATTATCCTTCATGGTACAGTGGTTAGGATTCTCTGCTTCCTCTGGAGTGTCTGGAGTTAGAATCCCGCTCAGGCCTGTCCAAATCTTATAATTTCTAACAGTTGCTCACTGCAGGGGGCCACTGGTCAACTGTAGCACAACTGGAACTAGGGCATCATGGTAAGCCCTCGCTCTATATGCCAACATCCAATTAGATTTCATAAATTAATATGCCAGGAAACAATGGAGTCCTCCAATGAAGAACTGGAACTATTCATGCTGATGGCGCCAGTGGATGAGGATACTATGATAGAATTGCAGTTGTGCGCTTGTCCCATGTTGGCATCAGATCATCAGGGCAGGTTCATGGATGTGACCTCTCAGCAACTGTGAGATATTATGGAATGGCTCTTGCAAGATTACTGCCTTTATGAAGATGATTTGGGGGAACATGCGCTGAGTTTGTTTTATAACCAATGAGACCAAGAATTTTGTTATATTTTTTATATTTCTTACCTTGATGCTACCACCATGGGGCTGTCTCACCAACTCAGAACACAAGGAACTGAGAAATACTTGGTTGCGTATGTTCAGACTTCAATCCACTAACTACTGTGTGTGTTGGCCCAACATAACATTAAGATTGAGGACATCATGCAGTTTGTTTAGGCACAACAGAATGACACTCTCCTTTTACTTGAATGCCTTGACCACTCTTTCTTGGAGGTCCAGGGGCGCTAGTGCATGTGGAAAGTCATGTTGTGGATGTCTGCCATTTCTTGGACAAATTAGTTCCACATTTGAACTATGAGTTACCCCAAGTAATAGGGGAATCGTTAGAAAAATGTGGCCTATTGGTTTAATGGATCTGTGATGGCACAACAGTGATTAGTAACACCGATCAGTATATAGTGACCTGATGGAACTGGTTAAAGGGATAAACGCAGCAGTGGCTCAGATTTGGGACCGTGTTACCCTGACATAACAGCGGATGATGAATCATGCTGACTCTGTGGCTGTCAAATTTAGTCAACTTGGGTTGAGCGGAGTAACCAGCAGATGGCTGACCATATGACCAGCTCTTTTTTGGTGTCCCTTGAATACAGCTAGTTGCTGGTAAAGTTAATCAGTTGGGAAGTGCCAGTAAGGCGGCTCAGAGCTGATCTCTTACCATTCTTATTCATTGAAATGGTGGAGTATGCTGATATGCAAGTGCACTTGGATACCCTTTAACAGGCCAATGAGGAGCTGGTGCAGAAATGAGCCGCTCTTGTTAATCAAGTAGACAAATTAAACTGACAAGCATGTGACACTGGATGGCAGAATGCGAGAATGCTGGGCACATTGAAGGATGTTCTCTCACGGCTTCAAGCAATGGAGCGTAAACTGGACTCTGAGCAGGAATTCCACCACATATTGTAAAGTGAGTTTGAAGTGCTTTGACAGGGGGTGCAAGATGGCTGGTGTCAGTGCTATTCATTCAAAGCTGAGTGAATAATTGACAAACATTTTGCTGAACAGCCTGGTAATGAGGGAAAGGGTGCAGTCAGAGGCAAGTATGGAGAAGAATGCTATGAATCAGCCAGCAAGTATCCCCTAGGGGTTGCAGCAGTTTCTCCCCACAATCTAAATTCTACCCAGTCTACTTTGGCGGATTTTTATCCATCCATGCAACCCTATTCTAGTCCACAAGTGGATGTTCCCCTTGACTGTTCTAAACCTATTCTGGCTGTCCTTGCGCCCAGAGCCTGGAGCGAGGTGATTTTGTTTGTATTGAAAAGTTACCACCTTTCAGTCATGATGGGAACATGCACAGATATCTTAAATGGTTCAAATTCTCCATGGAAGGGGCATTGGATCACCAATAAATGAAACTGTTGCTAACCACTCTGGATGTTGAGAGCGCTGATCAGGTCACCTGTTACCTATAAAATAGTTCTGTATCTTATCAAGAGGTGAAGTAGACTGTGCGCCATCTGTTTGGGGGAGCGGCTAAGACGATGCAGCACAAGGCCAACTTTCTGACCATATAGTTTTACAAGAATGAGTCCCTGGTGGAGTTTGCAGAGAAATTCATGAATGAAGCTCATGAGTTAGTGAGAGCCAGTATCTTAAACAACATGGATGTAGGCATAGCCATGACGGCAGCAGTTATACCATATTGTGAACTGCAAATGCTATGACTCACATACTGAATGAAGACTTGGGGCTTCTTCAAATTGTTAAAACTAAATGCTGTCTCTCATCACATTTAGTGCTCCCAATGTGGAGCGAAAGGCCCCTGCTACCACTACTGTATACACATTTGGAAATGGGCAACAACGACCCAGTTACAATCCTTTGGGTAATTTCTGTCCACCCAATATGTTAGTGGATCCTTTCCGCCCTCATTAAGTCCAGCATCCCCATCTATGGCCTAACTTCAATGCTTAAGTTACCTTTTGACCTGTCCCTTCATGCGCAAACTATAGACAGGAGACATTTATAAATGCTTGTTTCTCATGTGGACAAAAAGACCATTGTGCAGCTAACTGCCCAGGCAACCAGCACGTGCATGTAGTGCCATCTATTTTTATTGAGCAGGAAAAAGCTTGAGTGGAGTAGAGACAGAACGCTCTACTTCCGCTAATTCAAATTTAATTGTCCTTAACAATTCCCATGAGTCTCTTTGCGTTGACCACAGTACCCAACCTGACAACTTATTATACCAACAACTTCCAGCCAATACTTCAGCCTCCATTCAAGAGATCAACTATAACCCTTTAGGCTCTGAGTTACGCTGAGTTGTGCAAAAGCTGTATGCATGGCAAATCCATAAATGAAATGGCACAAGTGATGTTGGACCCTCAACAGACGTTGCCTCCCTAGTGGGAGTTATCATAGCTATTCCAGTATAAAAGATTTCCCAGAAGTATCCTCGTGTCAGTATGGGTATAGCCACTTTTCTTGGTAATAAAAAGCCCTTGGATGTTCACATAATAAACACCAATGGTTTTTTTATTTCAAGTATTCCTACTTTGATATTTTTGTTTAAAACACAAAAATATGGGCTATTATAGATACTGGTGCACCAGTTAATACAATCTCCACCAAGCTCGTGGCTAAGCTTCTGCTGAATCCTGATATGGATCACAGAGTATTGTATGGGAGTGTGGGGACACAGAGCACTGTTCCCAAAGAATCTCACAGTGTGTTACCTCTGAGATTTGGTTTAGTTAGGGCTTCCGCTCAAGCAGTGGTTCTACCAAATAATAACTATGAGATGTTGATTAGTGCTGTATTCATGCTTTGATTTGGAGCCATGGTTAATATGGTGGAAGAAACCATTAGTATCTTAGGGCAAAAGATTCCATTTACTTTACCTCAAGTGGAGTCCCAAAGGACCCAATCCTATCCAGCAAGATCAATTTGGCGTATAGTGATGGGGTAATTCCTAACTAATATTGGCCGACGAAGCGGAGGACCAGAGCTCTCTCCAACCAGATCTATAAGTACAAAGGTATCCTGCTACGAGCTGTAGGCACTGTAAGCATACCATCTGAAAATCAGATCATATAAGGGATGGAGCTTGAAATTGACGTCTAGAAGGTTTTTATGGGGGATTATGTGGCCCTACCATCAATCCTGAATCAAACCTCATGTGGCTTCTGGCTTATTGTTACCAGGGCTGGGGGAAGTGAAGGTGCTGATAATAAACCTACATAAGGAGGCTATGACAGTCCAAAGGCACCAAGTTGTGGTTTATTTACACTTGCCCTTATTGATGAGGTTCCTTGTATTTATTACTTCATATTGAGAGGGGCCTCGGTCTGACAGTAAAATATCCATTTGGCATAATGACAGTGGTTCCATTGGAAGCTCTAACCAGAATGTCAGAGGAACATAAAGATAGGTCGATGGCCCTATTTGAAAAATACCAAGATGTTTTTTCTTTCAATGATCATAACTTGTGGTGTGCATGAGGGTGGTGCATTGGGTAGACACTGGAGATCACCCTCCCATTTGTTTGCAGCATATTAGGCGCTCAAAAGTGGCGGAAGATATTGTCTCTGATGAGGTAGACAAATTTATTGAACAAGGGATGTTAAAGCCATTTAAGAGCCCATGGACATCGCCAGTACTTATTGTTAAGTAAAAAGATGGCACCAACTGGCTGGTCATTGACTATCAAAAGCTTAATAGCGTTACTAAGAAAGATTCCAACCTCATTTTGCAGATTGATGATGCAGTAGATTGACTTGAAGGGGTAATTATTTTTTGCCATGGATTTGATATTGGGGAACTAGCAGTTGAATTGTCAGTGGTGGAATTTGAGTAGTGCACTATAATTACTTCAAAGGGGTTATTCCAGCCTACACATATGCCATAAGGTTTGCACAACGCCCTGGCTACGTTCCATCATGCTATGAATAAGATTTTGTGTGACTTGAAGATGTCCTGTTATTTAGTTTACCTTGATGATATCAACTTGTTCTTGCAAAAGTTCACAGAGCATCTTGATCACTTGGAACAAGTGTTCCACCAACTCGTCAATTGTGGGATCCACCGATGGATGCCACAAATATTTTATCAAATTGAGATTCTTACTTTTTTCTAAAAGTACAAAATAACGCTTTATTAAAGTTTTTATGTTTTTTATTTTTTTAAGCGGGGTAAAACCAAGAAAGGCCCTTTTCTTGATACTAGTATTTCCTATTTAAACTAGTTTGAATTTCGATATCATGGGTTTTTAAGGCTAAAATATATAAAGCTGAGTCATCCAAATTAGGGAATATAGGTTTTTGGCCTATCAGATCAAAGATAAAATTTTTGGGGCAAAACTGACCCATATGGTAACGATTTGATGAATTGTATCCAATCACCAGCGAGTAAAATCTCACCTCAGCAGTGGTCAGACTCATGTGGTAATGACTGGTTAATTTGCACCCTATCATTGTTGAGTAAAAACTTCACACCTTGGAGGTGGTCAGATTTGTGTGGTAATGATTTTTTAGTTTTTACCCTATCATTGTGGAGTAAAATCTTCTCACCTCAGAGGTGGTCAGATTTGTGTGGTAATGAACACCTTAAATTTGGCCGAGAAGTTGGAGAATTCATATTATTATTTCTTAAATTATTTTGCCAATTTTGGTTATAATTCATAGTTTTCCAATAGTTAGGATTCCACTGAGAATCCACCAAGGTCTTTTCACCATTAGTACTCCTATTGTTGATAACCACAATATTATTTGAAGATTGGGCAGGAGATGGGCCAATCATGGTAGCAGATTTGGGAGCACTTGTACCTCCAACATTCTTTCTCCTAAGTTGAGAAGGTGAATGTCCGACATTGCCCCCTCAAGAATGTTGGGAGGGGTGTAGGGTCATAGGAAGTGGCCATGTACCCAGTTTATGATAATTCCTGTAGCCAAAGACTTGATAGAATACTCATTTCCTCTCTTATATATGATGGTAAATGGCCCCTCCTAGATTGATCCAAGTTTACCACTTTGAGGAGTTATATGATTGCGGTAATATAAAACCTTATCTGACACTTGGAAAGAAGGTAGAGGAGCTTGGAGCTCATTGGCAGCTTGGCCTTCTTTAGTTATCATTTTAGCTAGGTTGGTCATAGCCTCTGCTTGAAGCTGTATAATGTGATTAGCTAACCTTCGCATGGCTTTCTAAGGTTCCTCTCCTCTAGTGAAGACATCCTTAGCTAGAAGAGCAGGTATGCCCAGTTCTCTGTCATACAAAACTCGGAAAGGGGACATTTTCAGAATCTGGTGATAGCTAATTCTGTAAGCCATAAGCGCGCTTGGGAAATAATGATCCCAATGAAGGGGATCAGATGATGCCATTTTCCATAAAATCAAAACCAGAGTACCATTTTCTCGCTCCACTGTACCATTGGTTGATGGGTTATATGGAGCTGAGAACAGTTGCTGGGCTCCCTTGGAAGCAGCTAAGGTTTTGACTACTCTGGATGTAAAATTTTTCCTGTTATCACAGAGTGATACTTGAGGGCACCCATGTCGAGTGAAAATATTTTGGTGAAGAAAGGTGGCAGTGGCCTTAGCAGTTTGGGCTGGCAGCGCCACAGCTTCAACCCACTTCGTAAAGTGGTCAATGCCTACCAAAATATATCTTTTTCTACCGGTGGTTTGAGGAAGCGGCCCTACTACATCCAAGCTCATGGTATGGAATGGCTGTTGTGGGGTAGTTGGCTGATATTGGTATCTAGTCTTGAATCGAGACTGCTTCTTACATGTAAGGCAAGCATCCAAGATTTCAACAATGGCCTCCATAATTCCCTCCCAAAAGTACCAATCCTTGATCCACTCATAGGTTTTCTTTGCTCCTCCATGGCCTAAAGTTGTATGAGCTTCCAAGATGACAGGTACACGTTCCAAGGGTCATAGGTAAGGCAACCATTTCGCCACCACTTGTTTATACAATTTTTCCGCTTTCTACTTTTGTGTTATGGGAGTGCCAGGCCAACATCCTCTGTACAGGCTCATCCTCATCTTCCCAGTCGTTTGGGGTCATTAGAAGATCATACGGACGCTCTGCTTCACTATTATCTAGGTGGAGAATGGGCAGCTGAGTAAACCCATCAACATTCGTGTGGCGGGTTCCAGCGCGGTGTTTGATCTTCATATCGTAATGCTGGAGCTTTAGAGCCCAGCAAGCTAACTGCCCCGTAGGGTCCTTCATGTTTTGCAACCATTTTAAAGATGCATGGTCCGTGATCACAGTGAAAGAGGTCCAATACAAGAAAGGGTGGCAATGCTTCACGACTAACAGAATGGCAAGGCACTTCTTTTCTGTTACACTATAGTTGCGTTTGGGCTTTGAAAGCATCTTACTAAAATATGAGACAGGATGATCTACCTCTTTTTCATCTAATTGGGCTAGGATGGCCCGACGGCATTGTCTGAAGCATCTGTAAAAAAGATAAACGGTTTTCCATAATTGGGATGCCTTAGGATAGGCCGTTTTTGTAGCAGCAACTTCATTGTTTCATAGGCGGCCTTCTGTTCAGTGTCCCATTGAAAGGGTTTATTCTTTTTTAGTAAGCGAACAAGGGGCTCGCTGAGTTGGGCAAACTGAGGGATGAACTGATGGTAATACCCCATCATCCCTAAAAATACCTGTACATCCCATAGGTTTTTGGGGGGTGGCATTCTGGTAATCGCTTCAACCTTATCTTTTATGGGTTGGATACCCTCTCGAGAAATGGTATGTCCAAGGAAGTTTAATTTCTTTTGGAAAAAAGTGCACTTTGATGGCTTTAATTTGATAGTTGAGCATCGTAAGCGTTGGAAAACCTCCTTCAAATGATCAAGGTGTTCCTTAAAGGTCTTTGAGAATATGGTAATGTCATCAAGGTAGACGATGATGCAGATTAACTTAAGATCCTGCAAAATGTGATCCATCGCACGCTGGAAAGA
>JAKSZP010011041.1:0-62482 GCA_022478985.1 Massospora cicadina
GTATTGCTTCCCAATGTTGTTACATCCCAGATCCATTCCTCCAATAGGCCATGGCGAATCAACAGTTCTCATATCACCCGAGGCAACTCTAGATTTAACTGTGGCAACAAAACGTCCAACTGACAGTGGACATCCCCAACACAGTGGTCCACCTGTACCAGAGCCCCCTGCACCTCTGAAAAAGAGCGATCAAGGCAGTCAAACAAGGGGCAAGTATCATTCTGCTGGGCTTGAATGAACTGCATTACATCCCCAATCTCAATATTATGGCGAGCCAGCACACGCAGTAGCTGAAAGATATATGGTTGCACATAAGCGTCTAGATACTCTTCAATTCCATAGGTAATTTGTTAATGAGACAACCCCATTGTAGTCATGTCCAGATAGGACATGTACAATGCGTAATGATTTTCTTGTTCCCGCTGATTATAATACAAACTCAAGGCATGCTCCACCACCTCATCTTCATAGCGTCGATACCCCCATAGAATTCATTCAATAATGCCATGCAACTGCTGAGGGGTCACATTCTTATAGTGACCTTGTTGGTCAGCTGTCAACTCAGGACAAGTTTTTAATTGCAAATCGACATAGCATCTTCATCACCTGGCTCAGTTACTGTAAATAGTACTGGTTCATCATTTGATGCTTCCCGTGCTTCCTCAGCATATCACATGTGGAATACAATAAAGTTTTGTCATAATGAGTGAGGGCTCGCCATTTTTTTCTAGCGCTAATATACTACAATTGACCAGTGGCCTCCTATAGTGAGCACCACTGTTAATTCTCAGTGTAAAGTATTGATAGCGCTTAGTTGGGTTTACACAGGGTATTAGCCACTGAGCAACCAAACTGGATAATATGGAGATTACTGATTCTTATATAAACCCAATAGATGATATATGGATCAATCACCCCTATTGACCCTTTATTACTCTTCTAATAATCGCTACTTATCTTCAACAACCCACTAAAAGAAAAAGACCTTTTCCTTAATACTCTGTTCAACTCGTTAAATCTCAGTCCCCCAATCTGGATGCATCCTCAGCTTAGTAATCTCCTATTTGTTTTCCCTTTTCTAGGAGTTATCTTCTATCTTAAAATCTTGGCATTATTTCCCTCAATTCGCCAAGCAGTCAATACTTTGATCAATTTACTTTCCATATATCTTTTCCATCAATCTTGAGACTTATCTAAATCCCACTCCAATTTTCCGGAATGTGTAGCATATTGTCCAGTCATATCAGCTTCTTGAAAGGGATGTGAACATTTGTCCCGCTGAGGTGAGATAAGTGAAGAGCCAGAAAACCTAATAAAAGGATCCAGTGAAATAAATTAAGCGATTCAATAGGTGTTGAGGGACCTATTGTAATCAAACAGTAAATCTTAATGACAACATCTTCGGAAGAGCTTCTGAAAAGGCTCAAAAATCCAAATAAAGAGAAAATCAAAGTTAGAGGTAAAAACGAATTTTTATTAAACTAAAAGGAGAGAAAAATTATAAGTTATAACTTCACCATAGTTCTTTCATGGTAGCGATGCCCTCCACTGCCAAGATCTTCTGCACCATGAACTTGTTCAGGTAAGTGATTGATGGAAGACTTTCCTATTATAATTTTTTCTAGGCAGCAAGTGATATTGATCCAATGAATTTGATGATATTTAGATGCATTTTAGATATAGGGAGATTTGTATCAACTGAATAATGAACCAAATCAAAATAATTTATTGTCAGTTAGATCCCAACAAAACTCCCCTCAAGGTCTTGCCAAGGGGGATTATTTTTACGCAGAAAAAGGATCTGCACATGATTGATGATAGTGCCAGTACCAGTGGCAGCAATAAAGTATTCATGTCCTCTTCTGTATATCACTAAATAGGGGCTAGACCAAGTAATGGGAATTTTATGATTTCTACCCACAGGGCGATGATGGTAGAATAAGATTAGATCTCCCAAAGAATACTTGAGGAGAGAAGGTCGTCACTGAGTAGCTTATTCTCCTTCTCTAAAGGTAGTACTTTTTATAGACTCAGTAGCCATAGATTGGAGTCATATGATTTCATCAGTTAGCTGCCACAGGATAAGCTCTACATTGTTTACATTATCAATTCAAGATATAGTGGGTAGAGGCAACAGAAGTTCAAAAAAATATATACAACTTGAAGCAGAAACATCTTAATTATTCTGAGGTAACTCAATTGATAGGCTAATAAAGCGCTAAGGAGAAAATCGTTCCAATGCACTGGATCAGCTGTAGCTAACTTTTGTGAAATTAAAATTATAAAGAGCATTAGCACGTTTGACAGTGCCATTGGTGGCTGATAAATATGGTGTCTTGAGAAGGTGCTTTATGCCTATAAGTAAAAACAATTTTTGAATGATGGAAGAGATAGTATTCGTGCCATTATATGACATGAATACTCACGGGCAATCATGTCTGGAGAATATTTGTCAGTACAAGAAAAGAGCTAAAGCTCTCGCAGTGACATTGGGCGCATAAATAGCCTCTATCATTTGGTTAGGTGGTCAATGGCAAGAATAAAATAGCGATAGCCAAAGAGAGCTACAGGAAATGGTCCTATGACATCAATACTAATAGTATTAAATGTTGTCCCAGGAGCTACTTGCTTAAATTTAAAGCGCATATAAAATTCATCTTGAGAGCGGCATGTTAAGAAAGTCTCCAAGACATCATGAATGGACTTAGCCATATTCTCCCGGTATCATTTGGTTTTTGTCCGCTCAAGGGTTTTTGATTTCCCCATGCTTAAGGGTTCTATGGGCCTCCATAATAGTTTCCTTTAAAAGTTAGGGTCAAAGATGAGTTAAGTAGTAGCCAACCTGTTTGACTAAATATCCATCTACAACTCTAGTAAGAGCACCCATCTTCTTCAGTTAAGATTGACATCCAGTGATTCTTATGTCCACAAGCTAGGGTGAGGGAGAAGCTCATAAAGTTGATTCTCCTCTGGATAGTTATATGTAAGATAGGGAGATGAGAAAGTAAATCCGCATATTGTTGGATGGTATCGCCTTGTTGAACTAAAGAAATCATAATTTTGTAGCATGAGAGCCCAATGAGCTAACCTCCCATTGGGATCCTTCATTTGACAAAGCCAATGAAGAGAGGCGTGATTGGTAACAACTGTGAAATGTTTACCATACAGATAGGGGTAGAAGTGTTTTGAAAGCAAGTAAAACTGCAAAGCATTCACGTTCAGTTAAAGAGTGATTCCGTTCAGTTCCAGTCAACGTCTTGCTAAAATAAGCAGCAGGATGGTCAACTTTTTCAGCATCTAACTGCAAAAAGATGGCATCCACAGTGGTGTCACTGGCGTCATTGAAAGTACGAAAGTTTGATCAAAGTTAGGATGTATTAAAATGGGGGCAGATAATAAGGCGATGTGCAAGGGGGTCAAAGACTGTTTCAGTTTGGGACCCCAGATGAAAGGAAAATTAATATGCTGGAGCTCAACTAAAGTTTCAGCAAGGTCAGCAAAGTGGTATATAAACTGGCGATAATAGCCCACCATTCCGGGAAAGACTTAGATATTTCGCAATTTTTTGTAAAAGACATGCATACAATGGCGGATACTTTGTCTTGAATGTGGAGGATACCTTACCGCGTCACCTTATGACCTAAAGTTCCATCTATAATTTAATGAATTTACATATATAAGGATTTAATTTCAAAGAAGCTTTACGTAACTGCTGAAATACCTGACAAAGATGATAAAGATGGGCTGTAAAAGTTCTAGAAAAAAACAGTGACGTCATCAAGGTATACAAGTACGCACATGAGCTTAGGAACCCAAACAACTTTTACACACCTGATGGAATGTAGCAGATGCTTTACATAACCCCTGAAGCATTTATGTGATCTCAAACAACCATTCATTGGAAATGAGAGCACACTTTGCGTAATATCTCAGCAGAGAGGTCAATCTGCCATAGCTGCTGGCTTGGTCCATCACGAAAAAGTACTGAGAGCCAGCCAGAGATCATAAAGAGTCATTAATGCGTGGTAAAGGATAGCTGTCCTTAAAGTGATAGAATTTAGTTGTTGGTAATCCATAACAATACATTGACTTCCATTTTTTTTAAATTGTTAGGAGAGGAGAGGATTAGGGGGCTACGTGAGGGTTGGAGGAGGCCAGCATCAAGTGTTTTTTTAATTCAAGAGCTACTTGAGCTTCCTCAATTTTTAATTTTTGATAAACATCAGAACGGAAGAAAGCAGAATCACCAGTATTAGCTTGGTGTTGTACACCCTTCATGTGGCCATAATCACGGGGGCCAGAGGAGATTTTATCAGAATACTCTTCAATTAGAGCTTCAGAAGCTGCTTTTTGTTGGCAGATAAATCAGACTCAATTTGCACAATCATCGCAGCAACAACAGGTGGCTCTTCAAATCCAAAGTTGCAGAGGGTCCCAACACCTTGGACCCACATTAACTGGTCATAAGGTAAAAGTCAAATGAAAGCGATAGGATAATTTGGCTCAATTAGTTTAGAGTACCAAGTAAGATTGCCCAAAAGCATAGTGATGGTGCCTTGGTAGGCTGGGTCTAATACCCTTGGACAAGGGTAAACTTCAAATAAGGAAGGGTTAGATAAACCAGAATTGATTGAGCAAGTGATTAGTAGGAGGGACCAACTCAATTCCGGTGTCCACTAATACCTAAGCCTGAGGAGGTATAGTGATGACGTAGGGGAATATTAGAATCCCATCATAAGCCTCAATTATGAAAGGGGTAACTTAACTTTGGGCTAAAACATGATATTCTAAGCAGTTGGCAGAGGCAGGTGAATCAAGAAGGCACATTCTCGGTTTCTGTTCCCCTTTTTCCTTAGGAGAGGCATTTAAAAATCAAGTAGACTCTGTAACCAAATATGGAAATAAAAGTATCCTTAGAAATTAATAACGGCTTATGCTCCATAAGGAATTTAGCGCCTAATAAGAGGTCGTAGCTATTATCATCCAATGATATGGTGGAGATGGAGAGCTATAGGCACCTAATTTCAGGGGAAAGTAAAAGTAAGCGCCTATAGTGCGGGCGTAAGCAGTACCAGCCAATCATAATCTAAAGCATGGTTAATTTTGAGCTGATCATAATTTTATGTATTAGTCAAGGAGAGATAATAACAATAGGGGACCCAGATTCAACTATAACAAGCATCTTCACTTTTTGAACTAATGCTTTAATAAGGTTACCGTCACTCCCCACTGAACTTGGATAGAATATAGACTTAGGAGCAGACTTAAGAATATTATAAGAGAAAATATCACTAAGTTTATTGTCAACTAAAGTCTCAATATGATTTTTTCTTCAAGAGCAATGAACCAATAAGGTCAGCGGAAAATTTATGGCAAGATCAGTCATGAGTCACAGTAAAGTCATCAGCATAGAGACCTCTTTCCCTATGCTGACCCCCTCTTTTGCTTTCTTTCATCAGCCATTTTGTCCAACAATGATAAACATAATGGTTGTGACGTCTACAATAGGTGCAGTTAGGTCAAGCGTGATTCTTTTCAGATAAGTTGCCATTAACCATATGAATGTGAGGACAGGAGGGCAAAGTTGAAGCGGGAGTGGCAGAGATCATAAAGGAAGGCATTTTGAGAGTGCCTCCTTGATATCTAGAATTGAAATAAAGTTTCGAATAACTGGGGTCATGTGCAGATGAAGTTACAGATTAAATTTCAAAGCAGATAGGACAGAAACAAATGCATCAAGTGTAAGTTAATTGTTAGTCACCAAAGTTTGAGCTTCAGAGTGAGGTGAGAAGAAAATTAAGTGGGAGATTCTTAGCGTCTTAGCTTCATACTCATAAACGCTTGTTTCTGTTTGGCCAAAGTAAGATCACTACTGAATTCCTTATTAAGTGCGGCTTTAACTTCTGTCCAAGTGTTGCACTAAATCAGGTTGGGTACCATTATTTCTTGGGCGGATCTTCTAAGGCAAGAGGGTAAGTACTAACTCTTTAAAGGTCAGGAGCTTCCTTCTCGCGCTTTCATAAATATAGAGAAAAGAGGCAATACTACCCTCTCCAGGGGTCTACTCATCTTAGAAAGAGGGTTTAATTTTAGACCCCAGAAGCTAAAATAACGTTAACACCACCGGGCTCATAAAATAAATTTCTGAGAATTAAAACTTGGAAGGAGGCATAAAATTTCTGTGTTGATCAGCTTTTGATGAAAACCATTCAAGTTGTCTTGAAGAGCCACAATTTTAGGTAATATGTGAATTGGTAGAAGAGTTTTGTTGTAGTTAGCTTCATAATGACTCTATCTTGGAATTTTAGTTTTTTCAGGAATCAGAGCTCTAGCTTTAAATCTCAAAATAAATATTTTTCTTTTTGAAGGGTTAAATCTGAGGTGAGGAAATTGTAAAGGTGGTAGACATTGTCCAATCCTTCTTTGATAGCATCAATGTTAAAGTTCAAGTCTATAGTTCTCCAGTGTGATGTAACCAGAAGCTTCAAGTGATACCTTTGACATTTTGTTCCAAAGTGTGGACTCAATTGTTTAACAAAGGTTTCTAGAGGGGAAGGTAAATTTACTATTGGCCCAGAAGGCCCAGGGATGGCAGCTTGTCTTGGAGGACCAGGTTGTCTGGGAGGTCCAGGTGGTCCAGGTGGTCCCAGCAGACCAGGGTGCCCATAACTAGGCGGCCCAGGAGGCTTTTCATCCCCGTTACTACAGGAGGGCCCATCACACCTTCAGGACCAACTGATTACCTTTCCCCAGGGGGCTGGTGGACCTACGGGGCCAGGAGGACCCAAAGTTTTTTGTAACTCTGGGGCCTTGACCAATTATTGAAGTA
Organism: Massospora cicadina; assembly: GCA_022478985.1. Classification (NCBI taxonomy): domain Eukaryota; kingdom Fungi; phylum Entomophthoromycota; class Entomophthoromycetes; order Entomophthorales; family Entomophthoraceae; genus Massospora; species Massospora cicadina. The sequence continues at coordinate 6,830 of JAKSZP010011041.1, forward strand.
CCGTCTTAAATCAAGTCATTTGCCACGAAAATTTTCAATAAAGTAGGAAGTCAATTTAAAAAGGTCAATGAGTGATTGTTGCAACTGACTCTCATTTATTATGGTAGTTTCATTAAATTAAGTAGCAACTTCCTCGCGAAGAAGGCTAATTATTCCCACATCCAGTTGAGTGAGTTGAGTCTGGATAAAAAAATTTAATTACAATTTTTGAGAAATGCTTTGCGGTTATCCCAAACCACAAAGAAACGCTGAGTTGTAAAACTCTAGGAGATGAGAGTGTAGTTCCTGTGATAAATAAATTGTCTCAGAATTTTTGATGGGGAATAACCATAATTTGAACTAAATGATGAATGGTGGGATGTAAACCGTTGTAAATATCAGTTAATGCGAGATACTCTACCTTGGAGCTGGTTAAGGTGGCGGATTAATATACAGCTCACATATTATCAGGAACAGTGGAACCTTGGTTTCAATGGGAGTGATCTACTGGGAAAAAAGCACCTAAGAATAAATGACTAATAGTTTTGGCAACATCTGCAGGCTAAAACTGATTATTTTAGGGTTCAAGAATGGGAGTGGAAATATTAATGTTAACATGGAACTGTACGTAAATAGGTTTATCGTTTTAGGGGTTGTGATTTTCGTTGGTATTCACCCATTGAGTCACGCTTGATACTTCAGTAAGAGGCCAGGGGAGGTCTCGATTGTGTCCATCCTTTGTTAATATATCTATTCACTAGGTAACTTAAGAGAGCACCTTATAGAAAGACCAATTTTTGTGGAGATAGGGTCACAGAGGGCGGTTGTTCCTCTGAAGCATACCAAGATGGATAGGGAAATTTGTCCCATTGATGTGAGATAGGAGGGGAGATCCAGAAACCTAATAAAAGGATCCATTGGGCTTAATTAAGCTTTTCAATAGGTGTTGAGGGACCTATAGTAATCAAATAGTAAATTGTTATGACAACTTCCAGTTAAAAGCTGCTTAAAAGACTCAAAATCCAAATAAAGAGAAAATAAAAGTTAGAGGTAATACAAATCTTAAATTGACTAAAAGGAGCAAAAATTTATAAGTTACAATTTCACCATAGTTCTTTCATGGTAGTGATGCCCTCCATGGGCAAGATCTTCTTCACCCTGAACTTATTCAGGTGAGTGATTAATGGCAGGCTTTCCTAAAATAATTTTGCTAGGCTGTGAGGGTTATTGCTCCAATGAAGTAGTTGATTTTTAGTTGGTGTTGGAAATTAGGGTTTAAAGCGGCTCACTATTGATTTTCCACTAAATTTCTAACAATATATTCAAAGGGATTTTCTTCATCACTTGTAGTAAAGATAATAAAACACTAATAAAATTAAAAAGTTTGTTTTTATATATTTCTATTGTGTTGCAGCCAGGTTGGAAAGCAAACCCTCTTAATAAGTCAATAGTAGTATAAAAATGATAAGGCTCAAAATTAAAAATTCTTAATAAAACCAGATTAGGTAATATAATCTGTTAACCTATCAGATCTCTCAGGACTTGCCTTGTTTGGATGAGCTGGCTGATGGAGGGTTGGGAGCAGGAAGGGCTAGTCCATTAAGTAATGATTTTATATATTTGACCCAATTAATGGGTTGAATAATTCTCGCTTGGTAGGACCCCCTCCAGGCCTATAAAAGGGGCTGCTCCCCATGTAGGTGTTTTCTTAAATGGTTAATGGTATGATGAGGAACCTTGGAGGGAATCCCCATATTCTGCCGCTGAATCAGTGCAATCCAACTACCTAAATTTATGATATTTGGCTGAGTATTATTAATAAATTTATTGCCACAATTCTAAGAGTTTCACCAAGAATTGTCCAGGGTGATTTGTCCAATTTCGTCATTATTTTCCTCCATATTTCAAACCGATACACTATTATTAAAATACTGGACTTGTAATTGTCTGACAGTTGGCATTTAAAGTTAGGGAGAATTGGTTGAATCAAAGGATGAACCAAACTAAAATAAGTCATTGCCTGTTGTATCCTAACATTGCTGATTGTAATTATTTAAATGCTTGTTGTTTTGATTAAGCAGGGGGACAGACTATTGGTAAAAGACGTTGATGTTAGTTAAATCTCATGACACTGGACATTTTCAGATCCCCTAGGATGCCGCACATGGCTCATTGGAACATGGCATGGGCGTTAAATAGCCCCTGAAGCATTTGAGTAGTCTCAAAAAGGCCCTCTTTAGAGATGAGAGTTCACTTATATTGATCTTTTTGGATAAGGCCTATTTGCCAGTACCCTCTTGCTAGTGCTTAGCAGAGAAGAACTGCAAGCTAGCTAGTATCTTAAAATGAATCATCAATCCTAGGTAAAGGATAGTTGTCCTTTCAGTGATTGAGTTCAATATAAGATAATCCTTTACAATGTTTATGAGTCCCATCTTTCTTCTTCATTAAAAGAAGAAGCGAGTCCCAAGGGCTTTAAAAATGTTTCAATAGGCTGACATCCAAAAAAGTTGCTTAATCCATAATTTACTGGTCTTTTCCACTATGGATTTTTTATAAGGCTTGGTCTGTATTAGAAAAACGTCTTCAGTTCCTATCCAATGATTCGCTTCAGTCATTTTTCCAAAATTGTAAGGCCAGAAGAAAAAGTTGTCAGTATATTTGGCTAAGAGTTTCTCAGCTGCCTCAATTGGGATTTGGTAAGGTTTAAGCTGATATAATGTCCAATGGAGGCTATAGAAGGAAGGTCCTTGAACCTGAAATCTTGGAGAGTACCAAACTTATGTATGCTATGTAATTTGTTATTCAGCAACAGGTATACATAAGCTATAGGGTCCTTTTTCCCTATGACAAGGGAGGTTGAAGTCAGATCACTTAACAAAATTGAGATGGTCCCAGAATAGCCGGGTCAAACATTCCTGGGTAAGGTAATATCTCCTTGATGTATAGATCATTTACCATGCAAACTTCTAGTATATGACTGGGGGTAATATACATTAATGCGGGTATCTATTATAACTTGCTTCTGAGCTGGTACTACCACTTGAGATTGAGCGTATAAAATCATTCCTTCCTGAGCTTCAGCAGACTGTAAGGGCTGATTTACATGTGATCTGGCTATATGATACTCAATATGGTATGAAGTGTAAGGCTTTCCACAGAGTCAACAAGCTAGGTGGTGCCTACTATCCCTCTTCAGGAAGAAAAGCATTTTATATTGAGAACATCATACATTTGTGCCCAAACCATTCCCCATGGCCTAGTAATTGGGTGTTGTAAGGATTAATCTCTTGTGTAGAGAAATCACTCAACTATACCAAGGCGTCAGAAGTACTTCAGGTAAATCCCCCTTTACTGCAGCCCATTTTCCTGAAATTCCAAAATCTGTCAAAAATTGACACCTTTTTGTTTTATGACGTCCCAGAAAAATAATACGATTTTTCTGAGGAATAATGAAAAATTATGTTCTAATTTTAACCTCCTTCCCATTAAATCACCAATATTACTTTCCAATGCTTTTGGAAATTCACTTTTAATTGAACACTGGACCTCCTAGGATGGAGTGCGCCTCAATTTAGAAAAAGTTAAAAGGTTTCAAGTAAAGCTAAATTTTTGGGCAGCCAATAATGGCATGCCCCACCGCCTCCCCCTACCTTATTTCTCAAAATAGTTCACAAATTGACCCTCTACTCTCCAACACAAACCCTGGAAACCTGCAGCTGGAGAATATGCTGATCAAGAGCTGAAGAACCCAAGAACAACACTGAAAACTGGAATACTCCTTTCTCTATATAAAGACCAGTGCCCTTACTTGTGAAGGTACTGGCCTATTTTGTTCTCTAGGTTTTTTTGATTTTAAAAAGGGACAATTTGCCTCCCACCCTTTTTAAAATTTGCTAACTTCAATCATTTGAGCATCAAGGCGCCCAGTGAGGTTGTTTCAGCTCAGCTGCAAAGCTTGCGCTCCCCTCATCAACTAGAGGCCTTAAGCCAAACTCAAAACAGTTGCTTGGTTCCTCTGGTAGCTGATTGCAACCCTAGTTTGGAATCAGAGTAAACTTGCACTACTTGGGTCCTTACATGAATTTTGGTCAACTTCCATGTAGCACATTCTTTACTTGATATTGTCCTTTTTTGTGACAAGAGTATGAAATTTTGTGGTACATGGCCCAAGGATAGATAAAAGGGACTCAGCTAGATTAATGATATTAGTGTGCTCACAAATAATTGAGTCCCTAATAATAAATTATAGCACTGTTTTAAAGGACCACGGCAGGAGCTTTTGTAAAAAAATTTCAACCAAAAATGCGTAAGGCCAAATATTAGCCTTTAGACCTAGTGCAACGTGGCTCAGCGGTTCCATACTCAATGATACGTTGAAGGTTGGGGAAAATTTATTTAATTAACCTGCTTGGAGGATGTAACATTAATTGGTGAGCCAGTGTTTAAAATTGTCTGGACTTCTAATTTGTAAACTTAAGCTTTCACTTTAGTTACTGAGTCCCCCATTTTCAGGTTGTAGCATAAAATAAAAAGCTAGGGGCATAAAGAAAACGAGGTTAATTTAAAAAAGAGTCTAAATTTTTGGAAGTTGTTGCAATTTGGTCTGACCAACCATTCCAATATAATATTTTAGTTAACTCTATATTTTAGATGAAGGTTTTGATTCCTTGGGCATTGCTGCCAAATTAAATCAGCTGAATCAATTTATAATAGATTGACTTGATGCTAATGTCAATTTGTCAAATTAAGCTATGGCAGATTTCCTTGCCCACGCGCCCATGTTTCTATATGTAGCTGAACAGCTAACAAGGGTTAAATTCTTACCACCCCACCGGCAATTTACCCTGAATCACTTACTATCAATTTTTGAGGCTTTATGGTGTAGTAGATCAAATCACTATTCTTTTATTTTATTTTCTCCCTTTCCTCACCTGCATAAAGACAATCACTAGGGGGTTTTGTCCAGAATGTTCCAATCCAATAATTTATACCATTTTCAGAGTAACTATGCACTGCTTAGTACTCTATTGTGTAATTTATTAAGATGGGAATGAAAAAATTAAGGGGATTTTTTTCTTCTACCTAGATTATCTAAGCTGTATAATAGAAACCTTTAACAATCACTATATATCCTCTGACTTTAGGATTACTCTCTTCACACACAATTTCCCTTATTTTATTATAAGAATTAAATGACCTGTGAAGTTGTAAGTTAAGACTAAGCGTTGATCACAATATTTGATACTCACTATAGGGGCCAATTTTGATACCCTGTTTTATTCTATAGAAAAAACACAAAGATGTCATAATTAGAAGACAATCGTCAGGGAAGATCCTCCTTACATTCCTTTTGATGAACCAGATTTTAAGGAGGCTCAGCCAAGTTCTAGTATCACGGTCCTACTTGATGATGCATCATTTCATGATGCACTAGAGGAGGAAGCTTTTCCACTATCATTAAAATATATCAGGCTTTGTGAACTTTATGTATCCTGGTCCAATCTTGGGGGCAAGAAAAAAGGGAGTTAAACTCATAATTGGTCAAGTTTATTCAGAAGCAGGAGAAGGCTAAATAAAATTTACAGGTGAATGGCTTCGCTTTACTATTTTATTAAAGCAACTCCACCAAGATTGTAAGCATGTCACTTATAATCATATACCATTAAATTGTTATACTGATTTTGTTGACTTCTAATTCTGATGATCCTATGGGAAGTTGGGAATATTGTGCCCAATGTACGATGGGTATACCTTATTGACTTCTACTGCCAGCCTACTGCGGCGACTGCCCCTTTTGTTACCTCTGACACTCAAGTTACTCTGGCGCTTTATCCCTCAGTTAACCCTGTCAACTTGCCCAAATTTGAAAGGCATGAAATATTCATACTTTCATATGTTTATTTAAAATCATGATGGGAAATACCAATGACCATTATAAATTGGCCACGCTAATGAATTTTCTGGGTCCCTATATTTAGGAGCTAGTACTGCCAAAATAAAGGAAGTTGTTATGTCTTACCCTAACACCTACTTTATTCAAGGTAAGCCGACCAGGGGACGGACAGTAATAATACAAAATCAACCAAAAAAACAACACAAACCAAAAGCCTAAATGAGTGGCGGAACACCAAAACAAAAAGGGAAAACCAAGCCAACCAGGTGTAGCAGTTGTGGACCGCTTATCCCACCATGGCAGAGGGGGAGAGGGAGGGAGTTTCAGACAGCTTATTGATTTCCTCTTCATTATTGAAGAGATGGGCAAAAGCTGAGAGCAAAGGGGTTGGGGCATCCGCAGGATGCGGGTTGAGGAAAAATGCTAATGGGTCAAGTTCATTGCTAACAAGCTGGGCCTGGATCATAGCCTCTAGGAGTTTGGCAACATGTTGTTCAGCTTGTATGCGTGCATCAGGAAGCTGGGAAAATTTTGGCTATATTGGCTCTGGTGATGCGCGTAGTGGGGGAAAATTCTGCCAGCGCAACAACTTGTGTGAAAGCAGAGATGGCGGTTGCCCTTAATCGTTCAATTTCCTCCTTTGTAGCTTCAGGGAAATCAACAGGGTAACGGAGTGAATGTAGCCCTTTTTCAAATTGAGCAACAGATTGTGCCACAGCTTCATGGAGATGGCGGCTTTCAGGAGAGGCAACCACGGCTTCAGTAAGTTGATGGTCACTCAAAAATGGGGTAGCAGTGGGTTTGGGGATATATTTCTTAGGTGGGAATGGGGCATCGAACTCTGAAGGAAGATATGGTTCCAAATTAATTGGAAAGTCGGGAGGAAATATATTTTCCCCAGATTCAGCATTTTCATCCAATAGGACCCAGGGATTATGATTGATAAAATTGACCCCGATGTATGAGGTATTGGTTGGGTAACTTTTGGGGCGTTAAATCTATTGACTGAAGATGGGTCCAAACCTGTTCCTTATTGGGTAAATTGTTTGAAATTAAGCCGTCATGGGCTGTAGTTGCAAAGGTTTTGTTGGTTCTTGAGCGTTCAGCTGAAGGGGGTGGGGGCAGCCAAAATCCCCACTCAAACGCTGATTGTGCGGCCCCATGTGTGGGCATGGCGAAATCTGCTAGTTTTACGTTGAAACTACAGGATTTCTTGGAATGATCCAACTCATGGCATAGGGGACAAACAGTTCAGCCATTGTCAAGATGAGCCCAAAAAAGTGGTCTGGTGCAGATGGGATATGGGCACGTGGAGGGATGTGTTGGGCTACAGTTGGTTGGTGGGGGGTGATGGTGGCCATTGCCCGTGGTGCTGCTAACCGCTCAGCTCCGCTTGGGACCTGGAAGTGGAGGATGAGGTTTGTACCCTATTTAGATAGCCCCGTCATCAGTTCTTCATAGAGTATTTGAGGCGGAAGGTGTGAAGGAAGGTTTGCAAAGGTCACCACCATTGTGGTGTCACTGGGGAGACGTGTACAGGTTGTGGAAATAGGAGTGTTTTATATATTAAGGTCGTAGATGCTGCTGCAGCTGCGTCCTCTTCAGTGGGAAATTAATATCAAAACAGCTCTTATAAGGGCGGAAGTCAATAAATCCCTCTGGTGAAAACGTGGATGTTGCCAGCCCAATTATCTCTTTGTCAGCATATGGGAAGAGATGCCCATACTCAACTCGGAGGCAAAAGCAAATATTGGTTTGGGGTAGGGCTAGTGGGTGGGGGTGGGTTGGGTGTACTTGCGCTAAGTGTAATGATAAGTCCCTAGGAGGGACAAAACGGCCTGATGCATTGGTTGGACTGGATGAGCCAGCTCCCACACGTTTGCCTGCAGGGCGGAAAACGCTAGCAGGTGTAGCGCTGCTGCCCCAAGCTGGGGCAACAGGTGGCGGATCCGCTGACATAAAATGGAAATTGATATGGTGAAGGTGGCGATGGAAAATAACGGATGCTTTTTAATAAATTCATTCAAAAGTGATAATGAGATGTCTTACCCTAACACCAAAAACATTAATTTTAATGAGTCTGGCGGGGAAGAACTGATGATAGGCTGGAAACCTGTTTTTCTGGCTAATGACTTTAACCAGGCAAAAAAGTTTTAACCTTTTCTGATCGCTTTGACTATGAAGCTCAAGTGATGTATGGGGTCAAGATTCTTAGCCATTATGATGCTCAGATCACTTTCCGCCATGCCTACGGGTCTCACAAAAAATCATATCAGACTATGTTACCAGTTTTAAATTTCAATACTTTTTGTTTAACCGAGGTAAGCCAACCAGGAGTTGGACAATACCAAACTAAAAACTTAAGCTAAAAAAACGAGCCCAATTGATTCAAACAAAATGCTCAAATGAGCAATTGAATGAACCACACTGAACCAAACAACCAACCAGGTGGGCAGCAGAAACTGCTTATCCCTCCATGGTGGAAGTGGAGGGGTGATCAGGGGGCTCATCTTCAGCAGCAGCTATCTCTTTCCAGAGTAGGGTGTGTGTCAAGTCAGATAGCAAGGGCATTGGGGCATCACCAGTATGTGGCTTGATATCACTGATGATTGGTACTTCTGAGTAATTGCCAACAATAAAAATGGCAGTAATAAATTCAGCTAAAACCTTTTAAGCTTTAATGCGAGCATCTGGTAATTTAATGAACATTGCAATGTTGGTTTGGGTAATTTTAGCTTTCAGATTCCGTGCTACTTTTACCAGATTCTGGATAGCTTTGGTGACATTTTTTATAAAGTTGTTTATGGTATCTTACTTTTTGGAGTTAAATTTTTGGGGATAACAGAGGTGGAATTCCTCCTGAGAGCTCTGCCACTGATTATGCGGCAGCTTTGCAGAAGGGACGGCAATCTGGTGTGGCAGCTGCATCTACTGCAAGCTGGTGGTAGCTTTGGAATGGTTTGGTGTTTGGCTTTGGGGTATATAAATGAGGGGGGAGTTTTGCATCCCATTTTGCATTGCAGAACCAGTTGACTTGCAGCAATGGTTCTTTGATGATATTACCTGATGCATCAATTTCATCCAAAAACTCCCATGGGTTCTGGAAAAATTTAATCAGGAAATCAGAGGGTGGTTGAGGATTAAATTGATTTATTGGATGTTGCATGGGATTGGACTGGGGTCCAATCCTACGCTTGATTGGAAGATTCATGCATGGCACTGGGGCGCGGTGGAAGCTGATTGGTGGCTGCAGGTGCAGCTGCAGCAACAGGCTTTGGGGGAGGGGGAGGTAGGATCGTACCCCATGCCAGAACTGGCGCAGGGTGGGCGGCAGATTGGTGGCCATCTGATGAAATATCAGCGCCGTCAGAAGCTTCAAGATATGGACACTTGTGTTTCAAGTGGTCAACTCAAAAATATGATGTAAAAATCGTCCGTCCGCCCTTGACGCAAGCCCAGAACAGATGGTCAGGGGCAGATGGGATAGCAGCACGAGGGGGAATTAACAGGGCAATTTTGTTCATTTCAGGGCTGATTGTGGCATATGCCCGAGGCCCAGCAAGGCGTGTGGCCCCATTTGGGACTACAAATTGCAAGATGGGGTTGGAGCCATAGGCTTCCAAACCTTCCATCAGCTCCTGGTGGAGCACCTCAGGGGAAGGTGGGTGGGCAAACCATCAAACTGAACTACAAAGGTGGTGTCCGCTGGGAGCTGGGTGCATGTTGTTGGGAGAGGTGTATCCTGGAAGACCAGGGGCACCATTGCCGCAGTGGCAGCATCAGCTTCACAAGTGAAGCCAAGATTGAAATACCCCTTATAGGGGTGGAAGTCAATAAAACAGGCTGATGTTATCACCACCTGAGCCATTTTGATGATGGCTTGGTCGCTGTATGGGAAAAGATTCCCATATCTGACCCTAAGGCCAAAATGCGTGTTGCTCCCAGTGAGCACCAGGGGGCAATGAGGCACCACTTGGGTATTATTGAGGTAGGCGTCGAGATCCTTGGGAGGAATGAACCATCCCAGGAGTTTGGTTTTACTGGGTGAGCCAATCTGAGCACGTTTTCCCACCAGATGAAAAATGGTGTATGGAGCTTTGCTGCTGCCCCACACTGGGGCAGCCAGCAGGAAATCTAATGACATTAGAGCGAAACTATGGTGGGCGATTAGGTTTTAATTTTTATAACTGTAAACATTGCTCAGAAAGTTTTGCCGAGCTTAAAGAGAGTTTTAAATTTCAATAATACCATTATTGAAATGGTAAATTACCTCTAGCGCTGCACCCTTACTTTCAACGCTCCTAATACCAAGCCTTTGCAAATAAAGAATCAGGTAATCATTATTATCTTTGACAACTGAAAAGGATTTAGGAAAATCTCTGGCGGAGTAGAAAAGGGATATTAAACATCCACTAAAAGTTCAAAGATTCCAACTAGAGGACCTAGATGATAGATGCCCGAAGCAATATATTAAATGAGTTTGATAAGCCTCCACTGCCACAGGTAAACAATGATTTATATAGTTAATTGATACAATCAGATACTCTTGACATTCACAACTTCACCAGCCCATATAATAGCGCTGATTGTACTTACTTTAAGTTTAGCGTGTACAAAGAACCAGTTTGAGTAATTGTGGACAGTAAATCCCCCAACAACTTAATTTCTTTAAAGCTAATTAAGAAATTTAGAAACTAAGCCTGATATTGTTCACTGTAAAGAATATGGCATCATGGTCCCTAATGCCACTACTTCCTAGGAGCATATAGATCCTTGCTGCTAAGGTTTAGTAAAAAAGTGTTGTCTGCTCTTGCCAATTTTTTACCTTATGATAATTATGAGTTAATCTTTAGTGCCTCTTTTATGAGGAATTATGGGCTAAAAGACAACTTTATGAACAATACTTTGGAGGTAGAGGCACAACACGTTCCCATGTATTATACCTGGGAATCCTCTGATGATGAACTTGACCTAATGTCATAGTTACCAAGCATTCAATTGATCCCACTGAGATTACATCGCTGATGCCAGATGAGGAGATGGCGGCTTTTTCATCAGGATTGGAGTGTAAACTAGAGGACAACGTACATACTGTGCCTACGCGGCTTTTCAAGGCTGACAGAGGCTGAATCTAACCCAAGCTTGAGCCCAACTACTAACTTCCCTATAATTGTGAATGTCAATTTTTTAAGAAACTAATCTTATTAAATACTTTAAAGGTGACCTTAGCCACTTATCTTACCTCAACGTTTTTGACGTCCAACGGGATTCCACTCCATGCTGGACAAAAGTGTACTAAACAGGGCATCATGTCCTTGATGAAATGGCATCACTTTTTAACTTCATGATGGGTTGTATGATAATATACTCCTGCAAATCCGCTGATCAAAAAGAATCCTGTGTTGCCTTTGGTGCTATCTATCCTCAAAAGTGAGAAATCAAGGTGTCTTTGGAAAACACCTACTCTTACCTGGTACACATCCAGAAGCAATAAATAATTGCTTAGGTTTATGATCTGGCTGGATAGCAGCCTTCTTTTTCTAGTTACCATCTAGCCCCCACTCATTTCAGTGCTGTATTATTTGGTCAAGGGGGAAGTAGTAAATTGGTTTGACCAACCATTCCATTATTTTAATTTAGTTAACTCTGTATTTCAGATGAAGGTTTGATTCCTCAGGCCTTGATGCTAGGATACAATCTGTTATATTTTTTGATAGATTGCTTAACACCAATATCAATTCATCAAATTAAGCTATGGAGGATTAGCTTGTCCACGCTCTCACGTTTTTATATGTAGCTGAATAGCTACCAAGTTTAAATCCTTACCACTCCGCTGCAATATCCCCTCAAATTACTTGCTTTAATTTGTGAGGCTTTACGGCATCATAAATTAAATCCCTCTTTGGTTTACTTTATTTTCTCCCTTGCCCTACTGGCATAAAACAATCATTTAGGGGTATGTCCCTATAATACCAAGCCAATGATTTCTACCATTTTCCATAATAACTATGTATTGCTAAGTACTCTACTGTGTAGTTTATTATAATGAAATAAGGAAGATTAAGGGAACTATTTCTTTCCTCTAGCTTAGTTAAGCTGAATAAAATAAACCTTTGATAATAAACTATTCATCCTCTAACTTTAGGATTAATGTCTTAACACAATCTCGCTTATTATATTGTAGGAATTAACTTACCTGTGCAGTTGTAAGTCAAGCCTTAGCGCTGATTGCACAATAGTCATATCATCAAGTTTGCTGGTCAATAGGGAAGAAGCTCTAAAAGCCTGAGTGCTGAGGGTGAGCCATTAAGTGGTTGACAGCATGAAGAGCCTATCTCTTAATGTTGACGGGTCTTCTCCATCCTATATTATAATAAATTTGTAACATTCTTTGGCGTTATACCAACTTCTTTTACAGTAAGTGCTTTGTATATTCTTTTTATTAGCTCCTTTTCTTTCAAGAGCATTGGCCTGAGTGAATCAGTTTGGTTAAGTAGCTAGGTTTATACTCTTTTGATAGTGATTTATAGAGGATTTAGTGAAAGCCTCCTTGATGTCCAGGATTCTTATAAATCTTTTAAATGGTGCTGATATGTAACTGCAAATTAAAGCCGAGACGCCAAGAAGGAGATGGCAGTCTTAATAGTATTTTCAATTGATATGCACTTACATGCAACCTAGGTCTGAGCCTCATAGTAGAATCAATTAACAAACTTAGTTGGTGTCTCTCAAAGCTTGATTGAGTACCCATAAAAGTTTGCTTCTTTGAAGACAATGTCTGGCCGCTTCTAAATTCTCTTATCAAGGCAGCCTTGACTTAGCTTCAGGTTTGGATGTTTTTAGGTTAGGGACCATGATTTCCTGGGTGATACATCTTGTGCATGGGGTAGGTTATTTATTCTTTTATTTGTTGGTAGCCTCTTCCATAGCGCTTTTGTAGGCATATAATAAATAGGTGATATTTTCTTCACTGGGGATGTACTTTTCCTTAAATTAAAGGCATAAAGTTAGTTGAAACAGGAGCTGAAAACGATAATTTCAGTCAGGTTAAAGGTGCCAAAAATTATGACTCAGTATATTTATACTCATATGGATAGATCTAATTGAGTTGAGCCCTCAATTGTCGCATCCTTTTTTAGGTCTGCATACTGAGTCATTACTTTAGTTGAGGTGGCCTTATGTAATTTGTTCTCTAAGCTCTTGTAGTTTAAAACTTGAGCTTTTATGAGCGCCTTAGTAGAGAGATGATCCATCTATGTAGCTCAATTTATATGGTAAGTTGACTGAGCCAGTCATTGATGTGGTCCTAATCAATCACTATACAAGTTAGAAAAGCTACTAATATTCATGCGCCTGTCAGCCAAAGCTTTAAATTTATAGTTAGGTCTGATCAGTTTGCATTTGAGATCCACACCACAGCCATGAGCTACATCCATAACCTGGGATATGAGTCAAGTGATTTGATTTTGCATATTATCAATTGGTATTGAGAAGCGACATTTTCTGGTTCAGTGACAATAGGTCTGAGAGGACCAAGAGGACTAGGGGCCCACTTCCACTTGCCAGCTAGGAGGTCCTTCTGATCTTGAAGGGCCAGAGTTCTCAGGCGGTCTAAACGTCCCAGGGGCCGATATCCCCTGGTGGTCCAAGTAGTCCTGGTGGTCCAGTTGATCCTGGAGGTCCCATAGGCTCAGAATTCTCTTTAGGCTCATGGACCAAGCAATCCTCGTGGTCATGGGGTTCTTAGTATCCTGGGGCCCTTTAGGTCCAGCAGGGCCTTGTGCTCCAGACAGACCTGTTGTAAAGCTTCCTCAAACTGCATATAACCTATCCCCATTTTTCTAAAGACCAGAAATATTATTTAAGAGAAACGCAATATCTGTATAACTTGAAAATAGGCTAAAGGTTTTGGCGGCGTAACTTGGGTTGTAAGTTGTTCTAAAAGTATGTGATGGCTTCTTTATACAGTAAGGCTTCTAACCTTGAAATTTTTTAATTAAGCGTTGATTTTTAAAAAATAGCATTTTGGTTCTCTTACACAAAATAAGAAGCAGAATGGTAGAATTCATAATTAGATGAATGAAGGGACAGGATCAGGATTGGTTGTCACAGTATTTATTGGTTATGTAAACCTTTAGTTTGCATAATGTGAAAAATGGCTGGGTGAATAAATTTTTAAAAAGTATTGTTATGTTTGGTTGTACTTCATTGGAAGGTAAAATAGGAGCTGTAATAGTTCTCCCATAGTGATGGGAACATCAGATGCTTTGGACCAACAAGAATGTCCTTCTGGCACGAACATGCCATTGAGCAGTTAATGTACTATTGGGCTGATGTTGGTAATCATTATTTAATTTTCTTTGGTTCACACGAGGCTCTTCTCCTCTGTATTCAACCATAAAATCAAGTGTTGCTGGGGCAGGGAAGCCTACTTCAAAGTGAGCTTGGCTTAACTGTTTTGTAATGCTTTCTAATCCCGTTATCTTGTGGGGTTCCATATTCTGGATTACCATGCATCTTCTTTTACGTCCTCACTCTTAGTGGCAACTCAGAAGACCTGGAAGGGATTTCCAATTTCTATTTACACTGTAGATAGCAAGGCTAGGCAAAGGAACAGGTTTTAAGCTACTTGAAGCTGGACGTGTTTATCTAAAATAAAAATACAGAAAGGGACATAACCACCAGGATATTCAAGGCTCTCTAGATAACCTTGATAAAATCATAAGCTAGGAAGCTGGTTTAAAAATTATATAAATTGAAACAATATGTCATCTATCTTAAGCTTGGGATAAAAAGGGTTCTGGGGTTTGTTGTTTATTGTATGTTACCTTTTGGAATGATGATTGGGTTCTTCTTGAGCTTCATGAAGAAGCGCATGATGAGAAAACCTCTTTGCGTTATTGTAGTCTTCCAGAATAGATACGGTTGTCTCTTTGTCACCTTGGTTCCTAGATGACTCAGGATTTTTATCTTATTTTTTTGGCTAGTTCATGGGTTGATGCATCTATCTAATTGGTGTTTGGAATTAATTTTATTAGGAGGTGTAATAGATCTAATTCCAGTCTTATCCAATTCTTCATCTGCAGTTCAAGCTCCAACAACTGGAGAGTAACCAAGCAGATTTTCTGCGCATGGGATTATTACAACGCTTCTTATAAGATGTGCACAGTATGTGTTGAGATTTACCCTAATTTAGGTAAAGCCTTGACCTGTGGTTTCCCCAGTAAGCATTATTGCTTTTGGGCTATATTTATATTATTAGTGAATTAATCCACCTGTGCACAGTGCACCATTGACTTCAATACTATTTACTCCATTGTGCAGTGCACAGATCTTTCCAGTTCAAATGGCGTATAAACTCAACTAATTCCATTCCTGATATCACAATTGAGTTGTATGACTTAAAACGAAATTTATTTCTTCCCAATTAGGCATAATTAGCATTTTGAGAATGCTACAATTTTAACAAAGTTGACATCTCGTTTGTTATTGATCTTATGAGATCTAATAATTAATAGCATCAGTTATCTGATAGAAAAGATCTTATTAATTATTTGATATGAAAATCTCATTATACTAGCTTTTCTTTCTCGTATAATCACTTTAGTTACTAAGATTCAATTTGAACAGCAAATTTGGATAATCACACAGGAGAGATGAGCGACTTTATCAATAAAAATAATAGAACATGGGCGAGCGTCATGGCGAGCGGTGCACTTAATGGTGCAACTAAGGGCAAGAAACGCCCTGGAGGGGGACCAGGAACCCAATCCTTAAAAAAATTGCAAACTCAGACACTGTCTGGGTTATGGTATTTACTGTAAAGCACGCGCAATACATGTACATTCAATTCAACCAACCTTTGTCAAAGGTGGAGCATGGGATTAGACTCTTCCTTGGGGATGAGTCACTGACCCTGTGGGAGAAGACATGTGAGGCACAGCCCTCACTCTTCCCTCACGCGGTGTACGTAGCCACCAACAACATGGGCCATGGCTGGATTATATTGGTTTCAAAACAGCTGATTAAGCCAATGCCGCAGCAAAAGTCTGTGTGGAAATTGCTCTCCCCGAGGGCAATAAATTGTGCGCACTGTGCACACCAGATGGAACAAAGTGAAAACTTTGTTCATCTCTTTCTACTCGCTCCCCACCAACCTTCCTCATAAGGTAATTGAGGAAGAGCTTTGCAAAGGTCTCATAGCCTATGGAGAAATTCAGCAACTTGAAATACAGTGATTTCGCCTGATGCCCAACCTGTGCATGGGCAAAGCTATCGCTGTATTCAATTTCTTCCCAGAAGTGGAAGAGGACTTATCCAGAATTCCCCGCACAGCAGAATTTCACTTTGCAGATGGGGGCCAGTCAGCCGCATTCTGAGTTACACCATAACGCGCACTGCCCATTTGCAACCACTGCGCTTCATTAGGATACAAGAAACACGCATGCCCCATGAAGGAGGGCTTAATGGAAGCAGACTACTGTAAGGAAGTTATGGACAAAAGTAACGAAAACTTCGCCAGAATGACTGACATTCACCACCCATTCCGCTGGGGAGAAGATGGACTATACTCCATTATGGACCCATTTACACTAAAAGAACATAAAGTGGCACAAAAAGCCCACAAGCGAGCAGCAGCCAAAGCGGTGGCACATTTGGAGTCCACCATTAACCCCGGACAAATTTGGGAGGATATTTTGGATATATACTGAGCCAACCAATCAGAACAATATGCCCCAATCAAAAATTTTCACAGTAACCTGACCGAGTCACAAAGTGACATCAGTCATGCACATAGTGAGGAGCAATGCAATTGTAATTTGGGCAAAAATGCAGTGCACAATTCACCAAAGTTAAACCTCAAAAATATAGAATCCAATCAACAATCCACATCAAATCAACATGAGACCTGTGCAGGAAAGGTTGACGCAAATGCAAAAAACCTCAATTCCTGTGAATCATTGGGTCAGATAAAGGGAACCAACAATGGCAGTGAAAGAGTTGGAGTACAGACGCGGAGCATGGCCAGAATGAGCCACGGTGGGATAGGGCCAGAGGGCCCTCCCAACTGCTCCTGAGGCGCCATGGGCACCTCAGTGTCAATATGGACGCTAAACGTCGTGGGAGCCAGGGCTCATACATCCCAAGCCAAAAATCTGGAATCTCTGCAAAAACCTCTTGTAGACATCTTGGCCATCCAAGAAACCCACTTTCTACAAGGGGAAGAAGGATCCTGGTCAACCAGGGTCGCACCATCACAATCAGTATGGACGCCTCACTGTGGGGTGATCATCCAAAACAACAAAAAATTTAAAATTAAAAATTTGTCATTACACTTACACAGTCGAGTCCTGGTAGCAACATTCACATGCAAAGAGGAAATATTTTGATAGCATGTGTCTATGCACCGTGCACTGCAACCAAGAGAAAACAATTTTAAAAACATTCCTACTCTCACTCTCCCACCAGATATCATTTTGTTAGGCGATTTCAACTGCTGGGAACCCCAATATGTATTGATGGCCTAATCCCAGGGGAAACCCACCTGGACACATTGAATCTGCATAATGAAGGCATCTCTTGGCCTACAGGATGATCTTCCCCCCAGTTCACCACTCCTTCCCCACATGATGTGGCCCAACATATGTGAGGGAGTGCTCATATCAATGAGTCGCATTGACCACATCCTCGTCTCACAATCCCACTGCTCAAGAATCTCCAAATTTATAACAAAAAAGGTTCAATTTTCTGACCACTGATTGGTTACGGTGCAGTTAGCGCCAACCCAATCCCACACACAGGTGTTGCCTTGGAGAAAACTTCACCTGGAAAATATAAAATTGCCTGAGATATCTGACTGGGTCAAAAATGAGGCTATGAACCCAGAATTTACAGCCCCATTCACTTTGGATCCCATCAGAACATGGGAAAATTTTAAAAGGATTTAATCAACAAAACCTGACATATTGCATTATGTAATTACAGCGTGGATATGGCCACAATCAAGCGTACCTTGGCAGAACTAGACCACTTGGAGATAAATAACTGAGATCTGGCTATAGCCCCAACTGGGGATGCAAATGGGAAGAAATATATCTGCCAACTTAACAATCTCATCTTCAAACACCAACACAGAATCAAAGTATCGAAAAAGGTAAGTTCATAAAAGAAGGCGAAACCTGTTTGACATACTTTTTCTGACAATTCCACTCCCAGGATACCAGCCCACATGCACACAGGTCCACAAGACCAACGGCACCATGGCAATTGACCCTGAGGAGGTCAAGGCGGAAGTACACCGTTATTATACCAAATTAAATCGCGGAATACAACAGATTCACAAAAAATTAAAGAATTTATACAAACTGCTGAGATACAAAGTACACCACCAAATTACAACATACTATCCCTAATTACACGGGAGGAGCTTTGGGAGACAATTCGCGGTGCACCACGTAGGAAATGCCCAGGCCTGATGGGATACCCTACAAAATTTACAAAAAATATTTTCAACAAATCGCCCCCCTCCTATTGGCGTCTATGAACCAGTGCTTGTTGGAAATAAGCCTACTACCAGGAGGCCATGAATCCTACCTTATAACCTTGTATAAAAAAGGGTGACAAGACTTTTCTCTCTCGTTGCAGTCACTTTATGCAACTTATTCAATTCAAGTCTGATTCTAGTTTGATAATCTCACAGAGGAGATTAGTCTGTGCCCATGTCAGGGAGCAGTTGGACAAGTAAGGTAAGAGGAGCAGGTGGTAGGCCTGCGGCCTCAAACGTTTGAAAACGCCCCAGAGAAACTGATGGAATGGAAAAAAGTATAAAATACCAGCAGTCACTATTTCACCAGAAACCCTCGCTTGGTAAGTGCGATGCAACCAGTACATCAATACGCCACACTCCCAACCACTCTTGTCGGTGGAATACGGAGTCTGTGTGTTTCTGGACATCCAACAAACAGCTCTATGGGAAAAATTTTGTGGGGATGTGCACACTTTTTTCCCAACCGCGGTGTACATCATACCTCACTCCATGTCATGTGGTTGACTGGACCTTGGTTTTGAAAACAAGGAGGCAGCAGATGAAGCTGCTGCGGTGCGCGTAGTGATTGACCTCCCCAAAGGACAACAGGTCATTGAAACCAAATGCACCAGATGGACAAAATCCAACCAAATTTTCCTCACATTTGACCTTTTGCCTACTACGGTAAAACGTGCCATTTTGGAGCAGCACCTGAAAGATGGTCTCACCGTTTACAGCGAAATACAATCTTTCAAGATGCAATTCTTTATGCTGATGCCACACCTGTGCACCGGCAAAGCCATCACAGTTCTGACTCCAACCAAGGAGATTGCGAAGGACCTAACCCAGATCCCACACTCCACATATATCAATATTGAAGGGCATACCACCCACCCTTTCCAGGTAACTGTGGACAGCGCGCCCCCCATCTGCACCCACTGTGATGCGTTTGGCCATAAGGCACATGTATGCCCCACCAAGGAGGGCATCACATTCCAAGAGCACCCCTCGGCGACCATGGCCAGTGGAGAGGCGCACTATGAACCAACCACAAGCACCAAAGAGGATTTCCCGTGGGGAGCACAAGGCTGCTACCTACTAGTAAAACTATTTCCCCACAAGAGTGGAAGAAGGCCAAGCAGGCCCACAGGGCCGTAGCCAAGGAAGCAGCCAAAGTCACCACCGCTATCCCACATTCCCAACACCAGGAGGACATTGAAACCTTTGCGGTGGAAGCAACTCTGGAATCCATCAACTAATCAGATTGGGAAGCCCATGCCAATTGGGCCACCCAATCTGAGGAACCGATGGGCGACTCAATTTCAACTGATCTTTGCAACCAAGCTCCAGTTGAAACCGACTTGGGGTCCAACTTACCTGAAAATTTTTTTGACCCAATCATTGGTGCACCAAACTCATCCGCACCGCAAATTTTTGTTTAACATTGGGGAAACAAAAAGTGAAGGCAAAAGCCAACGCGAACCTTTCTGCTAATATCAACAAAACTACTGATAGCGTTGCTGCAAACACCCGCGCTGCTGTGAAGACCCGTGGGGATCTAGAGGAGGCTAGTGGGCCCAGGTGCCCACCCCTCGCACCTAAGGTGTGATGGGGGAAAACTTCACTTTAGGGACGTTGAATATTGCTGGACTCAAGGCCTCGCTGTCTCAGGCTAGGAAACTGAGTTTTTTACAAAAAAATTTACCCGTGGATATCCTGGCCATCCAGGAGTCCCACTGTCCGCAAGGTTCCAAGGATGCTTGAAAACCATGCCCCTCCCATCCCTATCCTTTTGGTCAGAGCACTGTGGGGTGCTAGTTTGGAAAAACATTTTTATCAAATTTTTATCATCAAAATCCTTCCTTAATGGCTGAGTCCTCATTGTCACTTTCTTGTGGGCTGACGTGGCACATGCTATCATCAACATCTATGCACCAACCTGTTCATGAGAATGTCAGGAATTTTTCTCATTGGTCAAATCCCTCCTGTTACCCCCAGACCCTTTTTTAGTCAGTGATATGAACTGTTGGTTAAACACACTAACGGACCACTGGCCTTCCTCCTCCCACGCCCCCCAAGGTCATGTAGAACTTCGCGTTATAAAGGCCACCCTTAGGTTAATGGATGCACTGCTGCGGTGAGCCCCGCTGCTTGAAAACATGATGCGACCCCATGTCCTCAACAGCCAATTAAGGTCCTTGACCCATATAGACCTTATCCTTACGCCAGCGAAATTCCAATCTCACATTTCCCACTTCCAAACAACAAAAATTGAATTCTCTGACCACCATCTGGTCTCAATAAACTACCACCTACCTGTCACAGTGGCTAAGGCCCCACATTGGTGCAAACTCCGCCCTCACAAACTTGTATCGCCAGGATTTTCCACTTGGGTGGAATCAGCAACTTTGGCAAAAGAGTTTGTTACACCGTTTTGCATGGACCCCATCTCCACATGGGCAGCCTTCAAAGAGGATATCATCTGCCACTCTCGCCACCTCTCCTCCTGACACTCACAGCCACATCGGCTGTCATTCTCGCGCGCTCTGGCAGAGTTGGCACACCTGAAGTCCAACATCTCAGCCACAGGATACAGCCCTGCATGGGGCTGGAAGTGGGCGGAGGCAGCTGCCCACCTCAACGCGCTCAAAAGGCAACACAAACATCGGGTCTGTGTTTAGTACAGGGCCAAACACATTACTGAGAGTGACAAGTGCACCGCATATATTTTTAAAAAAAATTGCACCACGCCAGAGCGTGGCCTGCACACAGGTGCAAAGATCGGATGATTCCATCGCGGATACACCAGCTGAAGTGGCAATCAAAACACAAAGGCATTACTCTGAGTTATACTGATCTGATCCAATTCAGCCAGCCAAAGTGGCGGAATTTCTCGACTGAACCCACATCTGCACCATTTTCAATACCCAGAAATAATGAATTTGATTACTCCGAACAAATTATGGACAACCATCCGTGGTGCACCAAATTGGAAATGCCCAGGCCCAGATGGCATTCCATATGAATTCTATAAAAAGTACTTCAAATATATATCCCCACTACTGCTTGCCTCACTTAACCAGAGCCTTCTGAAATGCGCCTCCTACCAGGAGGACAAGAGGCCTTCACCATCACACTCTTCAAGAAAGGGGACAAGCTAGACTTACCCAACTGGCGCCCCATTTATTTAACTAACATTGATACAAAAATTTTAACAAAAATCATGGCTAACCGTTTAGGGATTGTAGCATCTGCCACCATCTCCCCAGAACAATTCAGTTTCATACTCAGAAGGTCGATTTGGGACAACGTGCACTCTGTGGCTAACGCATGCCAGTCCACAGCCTCTGGGGCACTTGTATTCTTGGACCAACAGAAGGCCTATGATAGAGTAAACTGGGAATACCTCAGGGCCTGCCTCCATCAATTCCGCTTACCCCTCGCTTCATCAACTAGGTAATGCTGCTCACGGAATCTGCAACAATGGCAGTACGTGGCCCTGGCTTCCTAATGGAAGTAGTCCGCCCTCAAAGGGGCTTGCGACAAGGGGACCCCCTTAGCCCACTCTTATACAACTTCAGCCTTAGCCCACTACTTCAAAACGTGAATGCCCAACTCACTGGGGTCCATGTGCCAGGCCAAGCCCCAGTCAAGATGATGGCGTTTGCAGATGACTGCGTGGTTGGGTTGTCTAATAATAAAGATGCACACGCACTTGAAGCTCTCATCCAGGAGCATTCCCGGGTAAGTAATGCTGCACTGAATGCCTCCAAAACCGAAATCATCCTCCTTGGTTGGTATCAAACCTGCTGGGCCCCAGCGCCCAGCCTGGCCCATCTGCTCGCACATGTGCTCGCCCTCCCAGCTCACCACACACCACCCCACTGGTGCTCCCCTTCGTGCCACGCCCTACCATAGGGCTGGTCCGCCATCTGGGCGTGTGGGTGGAGGCAGGCGGGTACGCATCAGCAGTAATGGAGAGTCATATTCTAGACAACGTGAAGAAGTGCATCGCCTCCCTCAGAGCCCACCCTACTTCCCTTACTGGCAGGGTTTTTTTAGCCAACTCTATGCTCCTCTCCAAAGTCTGGTTTGGAGCCCACGCCATCCCCTTCTCCCCAAGCTTTTTCACATCCTTGTATGCCCTGCTGCAAGGATGGCTTTGGTCAGGCCGCCCACCACCAGTACGGTTAGAGGTCATGTTTGGCCCTCATCATCATGGATGCATGGGCCTGATTGACTTCAAAGCCCATGCTGCCAAGATCCTGGGCACCTGGATTAGTACCGTCACCGCCCCTAAGCTCCCCTCCCAACAATGGTCCTGTGTGGCCCACTTCAACTTCTCCCGCGCCTTGGGCCCTAACAATTCATTGAACCCTCACTCCCTGATGAAAAACCTGGCTTCACACCCATCAGCCACAGGTCCTCACGGTACTAAAACCCACTACAAACGAATTCTCCTCTCCATACGGAGCGCTGAGTGGAGAATTCGTATTAGTGGACACACAGCCCAGAGAGGCCGTTCCTTTCCTCAGTTCACACAAGAGGTACAGGGGCTACCCATCCAAGATGGCGTGATCCCCACACGGCCCCATGTCCTATCCAGGGTGGACTACTTGGACATGATGGACATCCCTTACTCCATTGAGACCCAAAAAACTATCTGGAAATACGCACACCATCCTCTGTTGCAGCCTCAAATCTGTTCCCATGTGTCTCGCTGCCTGAGGTGGGTGTACTGTACAGCTGAGTGCTCTAACGCTTTACACTCATCCTGCGTCGTGTGTGGCCAGTATGGAACGCTGTTCCACCGCCTGGAGAAGTGTCCTACCCCTAAAGTGATATGGCGCGAAGTTCAACGTCTGCTAGATCAGGTTCAAACACATCCCTTCAGTCTGTCAAGAGATTTGTTTGCTTTATCAATGGCCTCCCCCCTTCCACTCTCCCTCCGTGCTCTGGTGGTTGCAATCGCCATGTGGACTATCCACACGATTGTCTTGGATGTCATCACAGGCTCCACCCCCACCCTCCCAGAAGCTGTCCACAGATTCCGGTCTCATTTGGTGGACCACTTTCAGGCGTGGATGTTTGGATACCTCCCACCGCGTCGCTGACAGATGGTCTCCTCCTTGTTCCCAGTTTGGTTCATCAAATCAGACCCTTTCCTCCGCACGTGTTCAATTGTGGCTCCGGCCCCTTCACACGTTCCCTCCCCTTCCCCATAAGTGGCGTTCCCATTGGCAACAAGAGATAGCATCGCTTCTCTGGGGTGCCTTCCCTGTTACTAAGTTTTGTCTCTTTCAGGTCAAATTTGGAAGTGTCCATCCCATGGTTGGCCTTCCTCGCAATAAAATTAAAACTTAAAAAGGGTGACAAGTTGGACCTGGCCAACTGGCGCCCAATTGCATTTTCCAACACTGACACAAAAATTCTAACAAAAATTTTAGCAGCCAGATTAGGCGCAATTGCCTTTGACGTCCTATCACCCAACCAGTTTGCGTTTAGACCAGGGCGTTCAATCTAGAACAACAATAACCCTGTTGCAAACATTTGTCAATCCAAAGCAACTTGTGTCCTAGTCTTCTTGGATCAGGAAAAGGCGTACGACCAAGTTAGCCGGCCATACCTAAAAGAATGTCTACATGCCTTCAAACTCCCACCAAGATTCATAAAATGGACGATGCTCCTAACAGAATCTGCAACCATGGCTGTATGCAGCCCTGTATTCCTAAGAAACAAGATTAAACCACACAGAGGGCTCAAACAAGGGGATCCCCTCAGCCCACTGCTATACAACTTCAGCTTTGACCCATTCCTCTGAGTAACTGAACCACGTCTCATGGGAATAACCGCACAAGGACAACCAACAGTCAAGATACTGGCCTTTGTGGATGACTGCGTAGTAGGTATAGCAAACAATGAAGATGCCCAACAGCTGGAATGCACTCTAGAGGAATACTCCAAGGTGAGCAATGCATCGCTCAACAAAAGAAAGACAGAAATCATCCTCTTGGGCAAATACACAAACAAATGGGCCACAACATCAGAACCTCATACCACCACATGAAGAAAAAACCCAATCATTTTACCCTTTGCAACACCTCCCACCACCACTCCTGTCTGACACCTTGGAATTTGGCTAGAATCAGGGGGATATGCTAACTAAACAATGGAAAGTAACCTGTTACAACGGGTGTCCAAACGCGTCGCCTCCCTCAAGGGAAGAACCACAGGATTAACAGGGCGAGTTATAGTTGCTAACTCGCTCATCACCCCAATACTATGGCACCCGGCCCACACGATCGCCTTCTCATCTACCTTTATAACTTTAATCCGCGCGCTTATCCAGGGCTAGCTGTGGCCCAGCTCTCACCCTCCTATACGGATGGAAACACTATTTGGCCCACGCTCAAGAGGAGTCATGGGACTAATAGATTTTGAATGCCACGCCAATCACATCCTAGTTAACTGGATAAAGGAAGTTCTTGCTCCAGACCTCCCGCAACAACATTGGTCCAGAGCAGCAAGGACTAACTTTGCACAGGCTTAAAATTAACCAACCCACATAGCCCACCCAGACTACTTACATACCTTGCCAAACACCCTACTGCAACTGGTCCACATGGAACCTCCCCTCATTTCAAACATATCCTCCAAACTATCTGCCGTATGGGATAGACCATAGAGAACATGGGTACTATACAGAGAAGGGGACAACCCAGCCCCCAATTCAAATTAAGAAACCCAGAAAACCACCCCCAGAGAGATATACTCGCAACAACCCCAAGAATAGCTAGGATAGAATACCTAGATATGTTGGACATTCCCTATGATTTAACCACACAGAAGGCAGTGTGGAAAATGATTCACCACCCACTCCTACAGCTGAGTATAAGAGCAAACGCCTGGCGCTGTCTGAGAAGGACCTATAGGATGGCGGACCACTCCAACTCCCTCCACAAAACATGTGCAGTATGTGAAGGAGAGGGATCCCTACATCACCGCCTAGAAACATGCCCCCCAACCAAAGCCATATGGCAGGAAGTCGCACGCCTGCTTAAGATCCAAAACAAACAGGAATTCTCGATATCAAAGAGCATCTTAACGCTCCAGACTGAGTCACCAATCCCATCTACCCTTCGCTCTCTAATAATACCCATTGCAATGTGGACAATCCACACAATTGCATTAGATGCGTTCAAGGGCACAGTCCCAATCATTCAGGGGTTATTAACAGATTCCATGTCCACTTACTGGAGCACTTCCAATCCTGGCTCTATAGATATATGAGACCAAGGCAAAAAGCGCTCATAGAATCATGGTTCCCACTTTGGTTCCTCCACACAGACCCTTTCCTTCACACCTGCTCCATAGCAGGGAAACCCCCTTGGAGTAGCGCACCAACCCCCATACCTGGCAGTCCCGCTGGCAACAGGGGTAACTTGAGTACCCTGGGGTGCCCATTTTATATTTATCAGTTATTTCCTTAGTTTTACATATATTCAGTAATGTCCGTCCCCTGGTCAGCTTACTTCAGTTAAATAAAAAAAATCTCATTATACTATAAATATTTTTAAGTATTTTGAAGAATTAATTATCTTTTCTTGCAGTATTATCTACTCTTTGGAGTACATTTGTCTTATTTATATCTGGATTTCAGTATGAAATCCAACAATTATAATATTCAGCCCGTGGGAACCTCTAAACCATCGCCAATTGGTTAAGTTCCAACATTAGGGAATCCAATTTGGATCTCTGAACCTCAAATAAAGGTTATATCCTACGTTATTTATATATTGGTTTCAATGTGAAATCCATATCTGTCCAACCACTTAATTTGTCTTACAAAACTATTTACTAAGGAATATTAACTTCTATAATATAAAAATTCAATAAATTTATCTTATATGTTGAGCTACAAATTAATCTCCACTGGTCTGCCTTTTGAAAATAGGTCATATCCCAACACTGGTTGGTGCTCACTGCCAGGTCCCTACTGAGTCGCACCACAAGGACAAAACCTCAACTGTGGTCAACCAAATCAAATTATACTTGGGATTCTGAGAAGTGCCAAATCAACTTTGCAACCAGCTTGCCAAGCTCACATAAGACTTGGAAAACCTCGTGCCTCTTAATTTAAGTCCCATTGAATGGGCACATGCTTATCAGTCTACTAAGAGCCAAATTGAGGAGCTTATTTATGCAGCTATTATCCAACTCTTAAAATTTCCTTAGGAGAAGAATGATGATAGACAGTATTCATGAAGACTTAATATATTAAGAGAGATCACTGGGTATGCTGATAGTTGTAAATGGAAATTAAGTATAATATGAAAGGCACAAAACAACAATGTTTTTGCCAATTCTGCCAATTAAGCTTGCCAAGACTTTTCACTGCATTAAGTGAGCTTTAGAGGACTTAACTCAATTTATTGGATTCAGTGCAAATTCTGACAGAATGCAACTAGGTAGACATGCTTATATGCATGTTCTTTGAGCGCAAAAATGTTCTTTAAGTCTTTAGGGCACAATGCACCTTACACAGCTAATCAAAGCTGTCCAGTCATACAAAGCACCAAAAACCGGTTTATAAATAACAGAATATAGGTTTTAATACAAGGACTGTAACAGGCTAGTCTTCAATTTGTATCAGAGCATTACAGCAACTTTCTCTTCACAGTTAAAAACCACAACAAACTGGTCTTCACTGGGCTTTATATGTTTTATATATATACAAAACTAATTAAGCTTGTTGATTGGAAGTTCATCCCTGCCAAGCAATGCACACATGCTTGTCTTATTAATTGCGCACAAGTTTGATCCTTCTGTGATTCACAGAACATGCCACAGATTCTCCATCATCCCAATGCCACTGAAAACGACCTAAAGTGTGGCCAAAGGCCAAATTTATATAGCAGACACTGCAAAAAATTACAGAGCAAAAAAGATATTTATCCTTATATATTCGCCCACCCCCTTCCTTAAGTGCATCATTTCAGCTACTTCACAATTGAAGAAAGTTTAAAATTTTATAGTTTAAACACTAAAAAGTTTGATATCAATTAATCATCTCAATTTATAAAAAGATGATAAAGATAATCTTAAAAAGTAGAATAAAGTGTAATGATGAAATCTAACATCTAACATCATTTAAGTTGACTATTTATCGCTAATAAGTTGCTAAAAATTGATATATGTTTGTTTAACTACCTATATATATCATATACTATTACTTAAATGATGTCTATAGTTAGTAAAAACATATTACAAAATCTGAAGTAAAAGTAAGCTTAAGGTAAGTGCAAAAGTATTATTACTTTAGGACATTATTATTACTTTATAATGTTGGTTTATAGTTTTGCAATACAAATATAATTATATCTTACTTGAAAAATTACCTTATAACTCATTAATATTGGATTAAGGTTTGGATATAAAAAATAGTCTAGTGATTTATTTTTATGCATATACCAATATGTGACGTCTTATTCTTAAGTAAAAATATATATAACTCACAATCCAGAAGTGGTTGAGTTAAATTCATTAAATTCTAATAAAAACATTCTTTAATATGGGGTATAAATATGAATATTTAACTTAAGGCCTATCTTTATCCATGACATTAAGTAGCAACTAAGTTAATGTCATAGGAATTTTTGATAGAATAAATACCAAACTTTATAGAAATAATAAGAAATAACTCATAACTTAATATAAACTAGTATTTAAGCTGTTTCATAATTTCAAGTACATACTAATTTAGGTGTATTGTCTACTTATATGATCTACAATTAAAAGGTTATTAAGTATAGTTTATAATATTTTCAATCAAATTTGAAGTAGATTAGTAAGAAAGAATATAGAAACAAAAAATGTCTAAGTGGAGGATGCCACACTGTTATTATGTATTAGCAATTTGGTGCATCAAGATTATTTCTAATACTTGTGTTGAAATTGGCACAAGGGCGGTTCTTTTTTTGACTGCTCAAAGTCACTTTTGAGCGATTTTAAATTTAAGTTTATTTATCCACAGCCGTCTGCCCAAAACTATTCTTTGATGTCCTTGGCTCTGCCGCCTGACACCCCAGTGTGGGGCAGCAGTGCACCCCCACCTAGCGTTTTCCGCCCTGTGGGCAAGCGCGTTCAGATGGGCTCAAACAGCCCAGCCACTGCTTCCAACCGTTTTGACCCCCCATGAGACTTAGTGCTCCACCTGGCGCGCGTCCACCCTTCTCGCCCCCATCCGCTCGCCCTCCCACGCTCTGCCATTCGCTATTGCCTCGTAGTGGACTATGGGCATTTGTTCCCATATGCCAATAAGGCAATTATTGACCTATCAGCTGCAGCCTTTGCGCCAGCTGGCTTTATAGACTTCCGCCCTTTTAAGGGCTACTTTGACGTTGGGTTCCAATCTGAGGAGGATGCTGAAGCGGCAGCACAAACTCCTCTAATCTTTTAAAGAACCCCATTCCCACAACCCATACTCGCCTCCCTTCAGACACCATGCTAGTGGTATCCTTTTCAAATCTCCCATCCCACCTTCTACCCCATGTTTTGTATGACCAGTTGGTCGCGGGGCTCATGGCTTATGGCACTCAGCCCAACCTCATTTTTGCCATTCCATCTGGTGTGGAACGCCTTGCTGCTCCTCATGCAACAGCCACCATCATACTACACCACCCTACCATAGCCCAACAAATCCCACCCCGCGCTAGTGTGGCTGCAGCGCCTAATCATTTCTTTTGGGCTCAGGTTGATAATGGTAGGCAGATTTGTTCCCTCTGCTTTGGCCTCAACCATGCAAAAAAGTGTTCCCTCAGGCCAAGTCCGCTGCTGCGGCTTCTGAGCCCCCCTCTGGAGGTTCAGGATGGGGCGCTTTACTGCCCTCTCCCACCCTCCAATCTCATTCTTTGGGCCCACATGGAAAATCAGCCCCCCCCCAAAACCTCCAGCCTCACTCTCCCACCTAAATCTACCCCAGCCAATCAGAGCAATGCTTGGACCACCTTTGGCACCCAAGCAGCTGCCCATTTGCCCAATCCCACCCACCCAAATTTGAACGCCACTATTTTAGTGAACCAAAATCCATGGGATCTATTGGCTGATACTGAATAATCAAGTAATGTCCTCATTAGTAAGCATACAGGTTAACCTCTCTGCCAAGGCGATTATGGTCAGGCAGAATTTTTCCTTCCCAACTTTGATGAAACTCCTACCCATCGCCATTTCGCTCCTCTACCCAATACAGCCCCCTTCCAAAGTGACCACCAGCTCGCCTTAGCTGCGGTGGCCTCTCCTCATTGCCCAAAACTACGCACCGCGGTGGCCCAGTCAGTGGCTCAGCTCCAGCATGGCCTGCTCACCATCTTCTTCCCCCCTGCTTCCCTGAATCTCCCTGCAATGACATCTCGAAACTATTCAATGGTGCTGAAATTGCTGTTATAAATGTCACAACGCTTGCTTCATTCAACCCTCAGCCAAAATCACCCACCGCAGTATCTCCCTTTTCACCCGACTTCCTGAAGCCCATAAAGAAGATGAAGTTCAACTCGCAGCTTTTGTTGAAACACTTTCCCATCATTATCTTGATGCAGAGT
This sequence comes from Massospora cicadina, assembly GCA_022478985.1. Taxonomy (NCBI): domain Eukaryota; kingdom Fungi; phylum Entomophthoromycota; class Entomophthoromycetes; order Entomophthorales; family Entomophthoraceae; genus Massospora; species Massospora cicadina. The sequence continues at coordinate 36,828 of JAKSZP010011041.1, forward strand.
GAAAAACTCCTACTACGCTGACCTCAGCCCCCACTATGCGGATGCCCCAACGCCCTGGCTCTCTGCTCTGATCTGGTACTGTAACCAACATCCCTTGATTGAGGTGGATCTTTCTGAAAATCAACCCCCGACCCCTCCTCACCCTCTGCCATGGTGGGTTAGCAGTTTCTGCTTCCCACCTGGTTAGTAGTTTGTTTTGTCATTTTGAGTGTTATGTTCAGTACTGTCTGTCCCCTGGCTGGCATACCTCGAATAAATTGAAATTGGCACAAGGGCATCAGATTTTGGTGCACAGGTTACTACAATAAAAAATACAAGTGTGGGAATTTTATATGACCACATTATCCAGCTTTGGATTAATTAAACTTGAATTTATTTAAGATAAATGGTTTGTATATTTTAATTTAGCTTATTGATTAAGCTTTGGATGACAATTTAATTATGTCATCTAGTCAGTGATAATAAATGACCAAATGGTTATTTGTAATCCTCATAGGATCATATCCAATGATAATTATGGTTACAATTTTGTCAGGTATTGTTGCTGACGATTTGGAGATGAGTAAATTGGCTCAAAATGGGCAATTACTCATGGGAAATCATTAAGTTTGGTAGCCAACAAGTGGGCTGATATGAATGACGATACAAATATGCTATTCCTTGTGAATATCATCTGGAATCTTTCCTGAAATTGAACCAATATCTCTTTTTTGTCAGTTAGGCGTGCTGAGACCATAGTGTTTACCATGATTTACCCCTAACACATGTCCTCCCATACTTCTGCCTATAAATATTTCTTCATTTTAATAATAATAAACACCTTAGACCTATAGTTTATATTTATATCTTGTAGTTTATCTGCTTTTTTGAAGAGAGTCCTTGTCTAAGTGTCAATGCCAGAGTGAGGCTGAAGTCACTTATATTATTATCTGCCAGAGTAGGGCCTAATCTACCCATTTATTTGAACTTGACTAAGCTAATTGTCTTCATACAATTAGCAAGTTCATATTTATTCCCAGAGTCAGAAGTTAAGTGAACCTGTGCACCAGTGAAAACCCCACAGTTTTTAAAACAAGGTACTGTTAGATGAAAGTAACTTTGAAAACTTGCATTGAGTAACGCTTTTTGGCAAATGGATTTAAAATCAAAGTATAGAAATACACATTGTAGCTACTACTACTTACAATGGCTCTTAAGCTTGCTAAAGTACGCACTTTATTTGTTTTTTTCTCAAGTAATGTGGAAAAAATTCTTTATAGTTAGCAATACCACCTATATATGCTCATATTTTCATTAGAATTCCTAATGTTGTAATGGTAGTTACTAAGCAGCACTTAAGAGTGGTAAACTGAGAGGAGTAATATCTGAGTTAGGCTAAGAGAGAATGACTAAGGCTTAGGGTATTTCTATAATAGTTGCAATCAATTGATTGCAATAAAGACACTGACAGTTGGCTGTAAACAAAAGGACCCTCATATCAATTATTTTACACTGGCGTTGGGGCAGAATAGAATATTAATATTATAATAAATAAGGTTAGCTATGAACTCCAAGGCCACTTACCAAGTCAATCACTAAATTAAGGCAGCAACTGTTGCATCAGTGAAGATTAAGGACAAGATCCGCCGTCATAAGCACATTTATCCTATTGTGGCAAAAAATTATCACCCAAAGTGATTATATAAAACATTGAGAATCCCTATAAATTTGGGGCCCACAGGGTGAGGTACTTTTATAATAAATCAATCAAATTATGTATCTAAATATTAGTTAAACCATAAATTTATTAAATATCATATAAATGGATGGTTATTCAAACAAATTTCAACATTTTCCCACTTGGCAAAAAATCAAGGATAAAATATGAGTGGGGGTCAGATGAGCTATTGAGAGCCCATTTCCATAATGCCAGAGTTTGTTTAGTACTTATTAAGAAACTTAGCATGCTCCCGAATGATAAGGTAGCCCTTGGTGGGATATTACTTGATATAAGCATTAGTAGATAACTTTATTATAATCTTAAAAAGACCTTTTAAATGTGCTCTAACTTACTATTTCTTCCAAAGCTATGGTTATCATAATACGAGACCAGAGTCTATGCCAAAGCTAGGTAAGGTCTGTCAATATTCATTACCGCGTGTTCTTATCCTAGCTTTCCAAGACAGTGCGCTGAAGTATGCTGCCCTTTGTAGCTGGATTAATGTCTGCATGAGCTTCTCAAGTTATCTGTTTGAACTCATGCTTTCTTCCTTAACATGAGGATAAGAGCTGGGGTAGTGTGGTTTGCTTACCATAAAGTAAGGAGAATGGGGAGTGCCCTGTGGCTAAGCGATATGTGATCTTATAGGCAAAAACGACAGATGGAAAGAAAAGGTAAAGATGGAAGCCTTGTCAATTACCACCTTACCCAAAATATTATTTATAGTACCGTTAACTTGTATAATGGTACCGTTGGCCTCAGGGTGAAAGGGCGTAGATAGTAACCCTCTAATACCCATCAAGTCATTAAGCTTACAGATGAATTTTGGGACGTAAAGCTAGTCCCATTATCCGTTAAAAATATATTGGGGCAGCCATGCTACTAAACTATGTTTTCCAGGATAAATTTAACTGTGGTCTTGGATCCTAGGTCTCTAATGACTTTGGCCTCCACCCATTTTTAAGGTGACTGATAGCCAAGGATATAACTTTATTTCGCCATAACTATTGAAAATGAGCCCAAAATGTCAATAGAGTTAGTGTTCCAAGCAAGATTGGTTTGTATAATTAATAGTAAGTAGCATTCCAGCAGGGCGCTTCAGCTTGACATTCTTGGCAGCAGCTGAGAGTTTTATTAATATTAAAAGACATGGAATCTTATTAATGATCGGATCAGAATTGTTCAAGGCTTATATATAATATTTTTTCCATTGCCTTATGGGCTGCATTAATCAAGTCATCCTTCTCTGTAGGACTAGGAACTAAAAGAGTCTTGTTTATTAATTAACCTTGTACAGTTCAACGTTATCCACAAAAGTATTCTGTCTAAACTTTTCAAATGTGCACTGAACCTCTTCAACTTTATCATCATACTGCTAGGTAATCATTTTATCAGATGATTTGTTAGCTGTATCAGCCATTAAGGCCACAGTATGCAGATGAGAAAAGCCATCAGCGTTTTGATGCTTATCGCCAGGGCAGTGTTGTATTCAAAGTGATAGGCTGGTAATCAGAAAGCTCATTGGGCCATCTGTAGTTTCTGGATCCTTGAAATGCTACAAACATCACAAGGAGGCATGATCAGTTACCAAAGTAATATGTACTCTTTGGATGTAACCCCAAAACTGTTCACAAGCTAATATGACTAACCACTCTTTTCTACAATGGTATCTTTCCATTTGTGCACATCCATCATCCAGCTGCAATAAGAAATGGGATGGTCTATTCCCCAGAATTGAATTGGGATAATACCACCCCTATGGTGGATAGAGAGGTTTCCATCTGAATAATGAACGGTTTATGAAGTTTGGGTATAAAAGGTTTGAAGATTTGATGAGGCAAAGCCTTAGTTTGTCAAAGCCAGTTGGCAGTTCCTCATTCATTTAGATGATATCCATTTTAAGAATATCAAATAAGGGTTACCCTATTTTACTGAAGATCTAAACTCCCTGCGATGGAAACTGATGTTCTTAAGGAATAGATGAATATCACGCTTGCTACTCAGCTTCAACATTTTTTTGATGATTGCAACTTTACTGGTCTTGGAAGTAATCCTTGTTTATTAATGATAAATTCTTGGTATTCATGTTGTTCACAAAAAAATCTTACTTATTAGGTTTAATTTTTCAGATTGACCTTGGGCAGCTGGCGGAAAACTTCTTCTAAGTTCTTCAGATGTTCTGTAAATGTCCTTGAAGAGACGTTTATAGCATTACAATATTAGCTCATGATATTTTTAAAATTCCCTAATATGCTATCCATAGCGCGCTGATATGTTGCTGAGGCATTACACAGCCCTTACGGCAACCTAGTTGATTGGTATAGACCCAGAGCCGTAAGCTTAGCACACTTTTCTCATTCCCTTTTGTCAGATTAATCCGTCAGTATCCAAAAATTAGATATATGGGGGAGAAGTAATGTGCGCCTCCCAAGCAGTCTAGTGCATTGTCAATACACGGTAAAGGATAGGGATATTTCTTGGTAATATTGTTGAGCTTCCTATAATCTATTACCTCTTGATTGTGCCCATCCTTTTTTTAATAACCAACACTGGGGAGGCCCAAGGACTCGTGGAGGGCATTAACATCCGCTACTGCATGACTTGTTTATTTTGTCTTTGATGACATACTCTACCGCCTTTAATTGTGAAACAAGATGGAGGAGCATTGTTGGACTATTACTAGTATTAATCTGGTGTAACACATCATGTGCACAACCTAAATTCTAGTCATCTTGAGCAAACATAACACTTAACTTCTCAAAAAGAGCCATAGATTAGTCCAGTCCTTTTCAGTCAAGCCTGAGAGTTGTTCCTGAGGTACCAAGAAACATACTGATGGGCACTTGTTGCCGTTGATCTCAATTCTTTTAGATTTACCTAAACCTTAGATACTTGATACTTCATTAATGGGTAAAATATGAACAAAAGCAATTATTTGATGTCACTTAATATTATTAAAATAGGGATACAAATAGTATAAAATTATCTGTATTATGTAATGGTCAGGAAGGATAAACTCAGGCTCAGTGACAGGACCCAACTTGTAATGACAATACAGTGCAAATAATTTTTCCATATAAACCTTGAGTTTTTAGATTAATTTCTGTTATTGTTATACTTTGATAGCCTACCAGGATTGTTTGGCTACAATTAGTGAATAGCAGAATACCCTTAGACACCACAACCTGATTAGATAACCTCCAGGTACATCCTCACAGCTACTGATACCCAAATGTCGTTTTTCCATCCTTGAACATGAGGTTAACAAAATCCTGATTATAAGACGTTAGGGCCTCATTCTGAAACTTTAAACATAGCGAAGAGTTTGAACAAGTAATTTCAAAGTATTCTCTTCAAGATTGGTTTTTACTCCTTACTTTCTCATGAATGAATACCAATAAAAAGTCATAATTTTGATTTGGGAAAAAGATGGCTATAGAAGAGGTCACTAGTGAGACAAAACGCAGCGGCAAGGCACTGTATGCTTCTTCAGATGTAGACATATATGGCCTGCAGTGCCATAGATTTTACTATGATCTGTGTCTAGTGAAAAGCCAAGTTTCTTCACCATATTAGTGGACACTTCATTAAATTGATGCCCATGGTCTAAAATAGACAGGACTTTGAGCTTTTTTACAGTAATATCTTTAGAAGTATTTCATAAAATAAGCATCAATATACTTACTGTATGAACATCCAAATTGTCCACTTGACCTAGATAATTCTGAGTATCATTGCATATTTGGGGTCTGGATTCCTTTTAGGCTTCAATAAGTATAACCACTAGGACCCCGTTCAACCGGGTAGTCTCATAAGAGGGGCTAAAAGTTCCACTTGTTCTAATTGGTGATTATTTGGCTTTAATACTACTTTTTCTTCAAGCTTAGCTATGCGCTCTTTCTGTGACAGGTGGTAATACTACCATATTATCTGCTATAATTTGAACTATCAAAGTCGAGGCAATTTGTTGTTCTTCCAGCTTACAGAAAGTGCCATGGAACTCTCTTCTAACCTAGGATTTTATTAAAGGAGGCGGACATAGAAAACCCTGTTCTACTTGCCCTGTCTTTTCTCAATTCTCCATCAGCTGCTGAACTTATAGAATGAACCTTGGCATTAGAGCTCCAATTAGGGCAACAAAGAGCAAAGTGTCCAAAGTATTTTTACATATGATATTTAATATGATATCAGAACTCTCAAAATGAGGTCTGTACAGCAGAGGTTAATCTTTCTTTGGGGTAAGGTCCCAAGTGTGGGGGTCACAAGGCTCCCTATGACTTTTGTTGTGCACCTACAAAGTGACGGCACATCATTGGAGATAATTTCCCATATGCATAATGGTATGCTCTTCATTTAAAACAGGAAACATCCCAATGCTATTCTTTCTAAGGCTTAAAGGGATTTCACAGAGCTATCTGAGCATCATATCATTATTAATGTTAGTACCATCTAGTGTCTATGCCTCCAAATAAAAATGCTCTGCGAAGACTTTAGCTTTTTTATCCTTTTAAAAAATATGTTAAGGAGTTTTAACTTCTAAGTATTCGTCTTTCTAGCCCACCAAACTCTTTAAAAAGATTTTTATTATTAATCAAAGGTTTCGCCAACCTTTATTTAGTTTTGGACTAATCAAATCCTGACTTTTGGAGTCCAGTGAGTTCATTACCATCACTAACTTAGCATCATTGGATTCTCAGCCAAACTAATCTAATAGAGACTAATTAAAGCATGCGCATTCACTTTTATATTGAACTTCAGTAAGTTAAGAGCGTTAACATGAATTTGAGGTTCATGGCTGCAGGGTTGAAGGACCTGAGTGGCTCTTATATGATTTTCTGGTTGTTGGAGATGAGGAGTTGAGGTAAAATGCCCTTAAGCAGCAAGAGTGGCCCATGTGGAGGATGTTGTGGAAGCACAAGCAGGATTATTGACAGAACTGCATACAGGTTGCATGGGAGTTTCATGATAATTGAGGTAATATGCTCAAAAAGAAGGTTTTGCAGGAGTGTCCAGGGGGAGCAGAAGCCCCTTGTCTGGGAAAGGTGGTCAAGAATTAAGCACCTCACACATAATTAATGCTTCATCACCCTCATACCTGGCTTCATTAAAAATGGTTTCTCAATCATCTGTGAATACATATATTGGCGGTTCATTAGAGAGGCCCTGGCGACACTTACAAGATCATACCATTTTTCATTTTTAAATGATGCAACCTATTAGAAAGATAGTGGCGTTCATGCCTGTAAAATGTTTTTGACATGATCAGTTTTTGGTTATCAGCAAGAAGGTCTATTTCCAAATTGAAGCTCTCACTCATCATGGACCTTAATACCTGTCCCTAATTTCTCAGATCAAGGCGCAAGAAACCAATCGCTTGGTATTAATCAGTATCTGAGTGCACAGCCCCATCCATATTGGTATCAAGGTCATCATAGTGGCATAAATTAGAGAAATTGTCTTTTACTAATTCTTTTACTAGGCGATCATGATCTAGTATATTTCCAGAAATTTGGCCATCGTTGCCATTCAAATCATCACATAATTTACAAATAGCAGTATAATTGGTTTTCAGGGCCTCATGGTCAACCATTTTAGCTTCTTTAAACCTTTCTACTTCAGCTTTATGGTAGTCTTCAACCTGTGATCAGTGATGATTAATATCCGCTACCCATTGAGGGGTTACCCCTAATTATTAATAGCATTTCTAACAATATGCAACAGTTCAGCATTAAGCTGATCAGCCAGCCCTTCTACATTCTGGTGGGCGTACTGAGTTTGCTGCTGAATTTAAAGAATGAATGCTTAAATGTTGAAAAAGTGCCATTCAACCATTTGATTATAAGGAATTTATCACATTGCTTTGTTTCCATAAAAGCAGCCAAACCGCTGATGTTTTTGTGGTGACAGTTATACACGCTGAATTGGAAGATCCAAAGGGTGATCATATCTTGAATTAATCTTAACCAGATGATCTTAATTGACTGGTTCCTTGACCATCTCACTGAAGGTCAACTTGTGAAAAAGAGAGTAAATTTTATAAAGATTATCTTTCTATTTTGTATCTGAAACTTGGCCAGTTGGGCTTCATTTACCTCAGCGGCAGTAAGCTGGTAACCATAAATTGGCCATTCTTATACTTCGAGCATCTAAGCTGAGGAGACATTGGACGCCTAGGCTACAGCTTGGGATCCTTACAAATTGGAAGGGGGTGCTCCATCATAGGAGCATCTACCCCTCACTTTCAGAACTAATAACATGAAAGCAATCTGTATCCATTTCGTCTTTGCCATGGTCTCATGAGAATACCTGGCTCTAAGGCCAAGGGCAAAGCAGCTCTTGTGCAGAAGCATACTAGTATAAGTGATGCTTAGTAAACAAGGTGTGAGGGCCCCCTGTAATGAGCACCATAATGGTGAAATCAGCTCTGTGGTGTCATATTTTAGTGCACAGGTTGCTACACTTTATAAGCAAGGTACTGGTAGATGACAGTAACCTTGAAAACATGAAAAGGAACAATTTTGGCAAGACGTACTTTATATTAAGAATAAATAAAGTACACTGTAGTCACTACTACTGAAAATGGCTCTGCATCTTGCTAATTACTCTTTTTTTAGTAGGATTCTCCACCAATGTAGGAAGAATTCCGTTTACAAAATTAGCCATCCCACCTAGATATTCTCATATTCTCACTATAATTCTTAGTGTTGCAATGGTAGTTACTACGCAGCACTTAAGATTGATAAATTATAGGAGTATCATCTAGTTTAGGCTAAGAGAGAAAATGACTAGGGCTTGGGGCATTTTTATAATATTTTTATTTAACCAATCGCAATTAAGACACTGGCAGGTGGCTTTAATAAAAAAGGGACCCTCTTAACAATTATTTTATGCTGGTACAGAGGCAAGATAGAAGATTAAAATATATTAAATATAGGTGGCTATGAACTCTGAGGCCAAAAACAAAGGCTTTTAATAATTTAAGGCAGCAACAGTTGCATTGGTAGGGTATAAAGGTGCAATCCGCCTTCATAATTACTTATAACCATAGGCAAGGTGAGATCACCAAAAGTAATTTATAAAACTTTGGCACTACCTGTAATGTCAGGCCTGCCAGTAAAGGTACTTAGTAATGGTAAATTATATCATGAATCTAAATATTTTTAAACTATAATTATTGATAAATTTCATATAAACGAATGGTTGGTTTAACCAATTACAACTTTGTTTTTCTATATGAGCTGTACTGAATTTTTTTACATATATAACATGAAAGCAGATAGTTGATATATAAAGATTGTGAGATTCTGAAATACTATCTCATGATGCTCTCAATTATATTGTTACTTATTGTAATATCTCCCAGGCTTGTCCATATGTTTAAGTTTATAATTGACTTTTTTCTCTAACTAATATTAAGGATCTTATATTCATGATGTCTTATAATATGTATTAAATTTTGGTTGTAGCATAGAAATTATTTTGGTAAGAGTATTTATAGTAACTTTATTTATAATTTTTTATCTATATTCAAATGATTTCTTTTTTGCCTTTTAATAATATATATGTTGTATAATGATTACTAATGTTTCTATATGATTGATTTACATCTTATAAAATTAATATAGTAACATATATCTCTTTCTGCTAAGCATCACTTTTTGGAAATCAATTCAGCCTGAAATTTAGCTCCACTAAAGAGATTTACGAAAACTATTAGCAAATATGGCGGGAAACCCCGCAAAAGAACCCGCAGGCTATGCCAAACGAGCCAGCACCACCCCCAAATGAAGCAACCCTCAGTTACCCACCTCAGGGTCAACCAGAATCACCCGCTCTCAAGCAGCAGCCAGGAAAGCAGGCACCACCCCCCAACCTGGAGCTACTTCAACTAGCGCCAGTTCACTTGATCGCACTTCTGCAACCTGCACACCTAACAGCTCTGTGTGCGCTGCCTTCCACCAACCCGCTGGGCCCCCTCCAACCAAGGAGGCCATCACCCACGCTGTTTTAATGGCGTCTGCTCAGTTGAATGCAACTCAGCCCATCCAGGCATTCACCTCCCCCATTGTGTCAGCTAATTCAGCCCCATCTATTATTGCTGACGCCGTGTTCCTGGCTCCCTCCATGAGGGGCAATACCCAGCTACCTGGCCCCCAAACCCTCAGATGTAAGGTTGGATTAACCGCACATTCTGGTTCACTAAGCACCAAATTGGGACAATCTACTCTTCCCAATGAGGATTCAAATGGTTCGAGTTTTGGAACTTCACACCAGTTCCAATCTCACCCGTCCCATTTAAACCCCGTAATTGGCACTTCTCAAGTCGGCACTTTATCTCCATATGCTGAAAACGACCAATTCACCAATTAGCCAATGAGTTTTGCCCACGAAATCACAGCAAATACTCGGGCTGAATTTACCCAAATAGTTTGGGATGGTGATGAAATATCTCCCTCCTCCCAATTGGCTGGAGTTAATTCCAATCTGGATGGGCCTCCCCAATTTAGCGAGGCCCAACAATCCACCCCTCAATATAATATGATGCCAGCAACTGCTGTAACATTCCAGCAACAAGGGAACTCCACAAACTTGTCCAAACCACCAGCTCACACTCAACCCGCAATTGCAGCCCAAAGCAAACACAAACGTACCAAAGGAGCCACTGGGGCGTGGCAAAAACCTCTGGCACCAACGCTACCCAAAGCTGATCCCCGTGAAGTGGCGTTTATTGCTGATATTAAGAAGAAATGGGCCGAAACTAGAGCGCAAAAAGCTCTACCTCGCTCAACTCTCTCCCATGCAATTCGCCTTTATTATGGGCATAACCCTGATGAATTCTATACAGAAGATTACTTCTCATACTTTGCAGCGATTGCGGAGACATTCCCAATTAACACCACCATCCATGAATCAGTGGAGGGCCACTACATCGATGTGGGATTCACTGAAGCTGCCCTTGCTGACCATGCTGCCACCCTCCAGGTCATTATTCCATGTGGATCTCTTCGCATCTCCCGCACACGCTCTCACCTGGAGAAAATTTCATGGGTTACTTTTTCCAACCTACCAACGACTGTTGATCCTGAGTCTCTTAAACTGGCACTCCATCGTGGTTTAATGGAGTTTGGGTCTGTTCTTTCAGTGGACTTTAGCGTCCCCTCTTACTATGCTCCCACTCAAAGAGCTCGCACTGCTAGGGCGTCGTTCATCCCCTCCCCCACTGTATTCTGCAACATTGAGGTTATTCCTCGTGTGGCGGTAGTTGGGGCATGCCCTGAGATCTTTTTTGTCGACCCTGATCAGGCGCGCCCCTGGTGTTCATGGTGTAATGCCCTTGGACACTTGTATAGTGGCTGCACAGCTCGAAAACAATCCCTCTTAGCCACCACCCAGGGGCCTAAACCAGGCCAAAAACGATACCACGTGGCTGCAGCAGCAATTCCACAACCCACACAATGGGTTCCCGTTCAAGACCTGTCCCCTGAGGCCTTACACCTAGCAGTTGAAACAGCTAACCCCACTATTGGTATGGGATACCTTCGCGCTCATGCCCCCTTCCAGTGGGCACCCCCTCCAATCTCCCATAGTCAACTCCCTCTCTCACCAAGCGCAAGGCATCTCCCACAGGGTGCCCCTTGTCAGCCACCCCCGCTCAGGGCTCCGCGGCACCCCCACCAACCTCCACCAGCGATTTATCGCATCAACCCTCAGCTCCCAATGGAGCTATGCCCACCAGCATGGACTGGCAACCCGCGGCCTGCGGTAGAAGTGCCACCTCAAAGAATCCTACCCCAACCCCACAGTCCATTTCGCGTGGATCCTTTGCAGTGTTGGAGGAAGTGAATATGGACTCAGACTCATCAAATGGGGACACCGCGGAGGTCACCATTGAGCACCCTCAGGTCCTTCCCCTGCAACGGAGCGGGGGCAGCATCCTAGACTGGCTTACTGGGTCCTCCGCCCCCCACCCTCTCCTTCCCCTCAGAACCCTCGACGCTCCTCACGGATTGCAGCTAATATTCAAGCTAAAGGACTCAAAACTAGCCGCCTCACAGCAGCAGGTTTAAGCGCTGGCAACCCTCCAGGTTATGGAGTGGAACAGCTATGAGTCCCCATGGCAGCACCCTGGCCCTGCAATCCATCACCGCAAATGGGTTGTGGGACTTTAAGCGGAGAGCCCACCTCCTCCGAAACTTCAGGTCAGCACAAATTGACATCGCTGCTGTCCAGGAGCCCCATATCATCCCCCACGAACAATCTGCATGGAATGAACAGTTTGGAGGAAACTCCTTCTGGACAAACCATGCCGCCTTTATTGTTTTGAATCCACGGGTTAAAACCCATTCTTTTTCACAATATCTAGGTGGCCGCCTCATACTGGCAAAAATAACCACTCCCGACTTCTCCTTCTTCGCTGCAAGCATCTACCTGCCTAATGCAGGTCAGGAGCAAAATCGGCTCTTGGGGGAGCTCGTCCAACTCAATCTCCCACGGAATACAGTCCTCTTAGGAGATTACAACACAACCATAAGTCGCGTCCGTGACTCTTACCCCCCTGCAGCAAAGGAACGCCCTGGATCAAGTCACCTCCAGGATTTCCTTCGCCTGAGTTGCTTTATAGATGCGCTTCCACCCTCCGCGTCTGGCCTAGGTTGCATGACTAGGATCCAGTATGATGAAGGAGCTTTCCAGTCAGCGTCACGCATAGATATGGCACTGATTGGCCCCCTGCTAATTGGCCGCGTCTCCTCTCCCATCTCTCGTGACAACCATCTGATTGATCACAGGTCACTCACCGTTGTCCTCACCACCACACTTAGACCATCGCGTAGGTTCTGGCCTAGGGTTGTCCCAGCTCTTCTCAACAACCCCTTCACTAAGGAGAAGCTGTCTATGACCATCCGGGAGACTCTCACTTCACCCCCACCCCCACTTGCTTGACCACAAGGCTAGATGGGCGGTGACCAAGGAGGGCATCACCCGCGTTTCTTACAACTGTGCCAAAGCCCAGATGACTGTAGCTCGCGCCAGAGTCAAAAGGGCGGAAGCCAGAATCAGACATCTAGAGCGAAACTGCCAGCCTTCGCCCTCTCCCAGATGGTTGGAAGACTGGGAAGCGGCGCAGGAAGCACTCCGCTTGGAGCTCACACTGCAGGAAGAACGGGCAGCAAACTTTACAACATCTCGTTACTATGCTCAATGGGAACGCCCCACCCGCTTCTTCTTTCAGAAACAGAAATCCCGGTCAACAGCGCAGGATATTACTGCACTGAAGATTGGCACTACAACTACTTCAGATAAGGAGGAAATCACGCAGGAACTACACTGCTTCTACTACAGCCTCTTCTATGCCACCCAGGTGGACCCATCGGACATCCAAGACTTCCTGTGGTGGGCTCCAGAGCCTCCCATTGACCCACGGGCTGATGAGGCTCTACTGGCGCCTATTTCCATCCAGGAGGTGATGGAAACCCTTCTGAAATCCCCACGGCTTAAAGCCCCAGGCCCAGACGGAATACCCTTAGAGGTGTAACTTCTGGAACCTGCAGTGATAGCCAGAACCCTCCGCGACCTCTTCGCTGCACTATTGGTGAATGGCGAGGTCCTCCCCGACTCCAGAGGCTCAATCACGACCCTCATTCACAAGAAGTCAGACCGTGAGAACCTGGCAAACTGGCGCCCCATAGCGTTGATCAACACAGACCACAAGCTCTTCACGAAGCTTCTGGCCAACCGCATCGCCAAATGGGTGTCACCTCGCCTCTCCCCATCCCAGCACGGTTTTATTCCGGGGAGGTCGTTATGGGACAACTACAATGACCTTCACGTGACTTTGACTGCTTTTTCTCGTAAGGTGAATGGCTTTGTGGCTCTCCTGGATATGGAGAAAGCATATGATCGGGTATCCTGGAAGTATATTGATGCTTCCCTGGCCCGCTTCCATCTCCCCCCGCAGCTAGGCGCTGGATATCAGCGCTCTATGACCAGCTCCACACCAGAGTCCTGGCGCCAATGGGTTTTACAGTGGCAGTACCAGTTGGACAAGGTCTCCGGCAAGGGGACCCCCTGAGCCCTATCCTTTTTAACATCACCCTTGACCCCCTCTTGGCCTCCTTACAGGACAAGCTAACAGGGATTCTAGTCCCAAGTAAAGCCCCCACACGCACCATGGCATTTGCAGATGACACTGCCATTGCATTTGGCTGCCCTGGGGATGTTGCCCTCGCTGCTGTGACCATTGAGAGGTACACCAAGGCGTCCAACGCCATGGTCAACACCTCCAAGACAACAGTTGTACAGGTCGGCTCCCCCACCTTCCCCCACCAATTGGTATTGAACCTGTGCGCGGTACCTTCCGTCACCTGGGCGTTCTCACCAACCAACATGGAGTTGCGCTAAAAGACAATGAGGACTTGCTCCTCGCAGCAGTTAACTCTAGGATTGCCAGCTGGAACCGGTGGCACATCACCCCCTAGGGTCGAGCTCTGATGGCCAATTCGTTCCTCCTCTCCAAAGTCTGGTTCCTAGCGCACGTCTGCCCATTCACAGATGCCTTTTATACGCGGCTCAATGTACTCCTCCGCTGTTGGATCTGGGGCTCAAAACATCCACCAATGGCCCTCTCAACCATTGCCTGACCCTGCAATGAAGGGGGCCTAGGGCTTCTGGACACGCGATCCCACGCCACCACAATTTTCCTGAAGTTCCTATGGCCAATTGTCTGCTGGGACGCGACCCCCATGCCCCAATGGGCGCCCGCCCTCCGCCAGTGAGTGTCAGCAGCTCTGGGTCTTCCTAGAGCATCTCTGACCTCATTAGGGGAGTGGCTCACAAACCACCCAGGCCATCGCCTGAAACCATCCTCATCCCCCTACTGGAACCAGGCTCTCCTTGCCCTTAAACGAGTAGGCGCGCGGATCCACCATGCCTTCCCATACAGAAGGGAAGGCCCTGACCTCAGCCCCCGTCGCCATGCAATTGTGCACAATGGACAAGTTGTCACAACTCGCCTCAACCCCAAGATCGTCCTCCCATCCGCCCAAGACTCCTTGAGCTCCTCCCTCCCTCCGTGAGATTTGACCTTAAGGAATTGTGGAAGGACGTCTATCACCCCATCCTGTCAGCAAAGGTGTCCAACACCTTATGGAGGGTGCTCCACTGTTCATACAGGACAGGGGACCGAACTGGCCCTACCTTCCAGCACTGAAGCTGCCCCCACTGTGTGGAGCCTATTGACTCCCACCTCCATCGTTTTTTCACCTGTCCAGGTGTCGCCGCATTTTGGCCAAAGGCCCGCGCGCTCCTCCATGCTCAGCCCTGGTCTGGACACCCTGTGCAAGACCTCATGTTTGATCAGACATTGCCTGGTTGCCACTGACCCCTCCGTGTCCTCGCCTATGCCACAGCCATCTGGACCATCCACAACTTCTTCCTTCGTGCTGCCTTTGACCAGCAGGTGTGGACCCTTCCACACGTGATCACCCACTTTCAGGTACACTTTGAGATGGCCCTGAAGGTCTGCACTATGTCGCCAACCCTTTCCCGCTCAGTTGTCACTGCAGCACGGCTCTGGCGCGCAAATCCGCTTCCCTTTCTCGATGCCTCCTCCCTCCCCTTCCCTTGCCTCAGGCTCTTAGGAGCCCAGGCGTAATTCAATAAACATCGATGAATCCCCCCCTCAGGTTGGGACCATCTAGTATTAAAAAAAATATAGTAATCTATAATACTTAAAGCTGCGTTTGCACTATTATAACCTTTAATCCAGCTTAAAGAAAATAATGAACTACAAATAATTCTTGTTTAGCTATTAGATTATAAGTAAAGCATTATAAAGTATAAACATTATAATTACAAAAATTACTTAGCTTGATTAGTTAATGTTTATAATAAAGTAGGTATAAATTAAACCTATGTTATTCATATGCCATTATATTATTGTAATTTATCTGAAAACAAAAGTAGTTAAAATTCGAGAATATGATTTTGTAAATGAAATTGAATTTTCCTTTTAGTAAAATAATAAATAGCTTTAATTTCACCCTCCTCCGCCAACATCTTCATGGGGTGATGGAACCCCTTATTGAGGGTATTCCCATCCCAAATTTCCCCCATGATTTTGATGAGGATGCTAAACATAAAATTGAGGAGCTCACTTTTGGTGCAAGCCATGCCTGCATCAATGCAGCAAAAACCTCTCTTTTTCAACTCGAATTATACCCAAACTTACCAGTGCATCAAGTCTTTCACTTGTTTGCCTGCTCTCATCACTTTTATTGAGCATCAGCTTGCTCAATACGTTGAGGCGATGGACACTGTTAGCCTCATTAACAAAGAAAACACCCAATTATACCTCCTTATGTCACATGTCGCTGATGCCCCAACCCCTATGTTGTATGCCATGGTCTTCCAGCTAAAGCGGACACCAGATAAAAATTTCCCCAAAGCATCCTCACCTTCTGATATAGCTTCTTGAGCTGATAACTTAGGGGCTATATTAGGAATTGTATATTTTCTAACAATCCCTTTATTTGGATCATTTGCAAAAAAAGATTTGAGGCGACTCCCCCATTTGGGTGGGCACCACTAGTGCTAAAAAACAAGTATCTTTAATATA
The DNA here is from genome assembly GCA_022478985.1 of Massospora cicadina. Lineage (NCBI taxonomy): Eukaryota > Fungi > Entomophthoromycota > Entomophthoromycetes > Entomophthorales > Entomophthoraceae > Massospora > Massospora cicadina. Next base: position 53,141 of record JAKSZP010011041.1, read on the forward strand.
AACTTAGAATTATTTCTTTTTTCTAATTTTAATAAATTTGTTGAAATTGTTGTTAAGCGTTCATTATTAATAAACCAAAAGTGATCATTCAACTAAATGAACAAATGTCTATGTCAACCCCCAATCTTATCTTAGCTTCAATTATTTTCTTACACATTAAGCAATAGTACATTGTATCAAGATGCAGTTATCTATATTCATATACGTGTATGTGTTTATCTTTGATTTGTCAACCTAAATTATAAAATCTCCGTTAAAATTAAATTAATTTGTTGATATAATAAACTTTATCATTATATGGATATAAGTGACCCAAGCAAAGATTTATCTTATACCCCTAGTAATTAATAGTATATAAGCAATCACACTTTGTATATCATGTGTCTAATACTAACTTCCTTTTAACTTAACATCCTTTTCTCAAAATTCAGATATGTACCTTGATTTCCTTCGCACATATTAACATTTATACCATTTAATGACTATGAGTTTTGGAGCTTCAAGGGGAAATGTCTCAAGGCTCTAATGGATATAGTTTGGATCTCTCAATATCTGTAAGTCCTAAGGAGCACCCTCTGCACCTTACTGAAAGATATACTCTTTTAGGACCAAGAAGGGCCCAAAGAGGGCTGACTCCACTCTCATTAACCAGGGTGTTTTAGCCCATGTGGTTGCTGAGCGGTGGGTAACAGCTTGCTCTATGAAGGTTCCCCTTCAGTCCCTTTACTCACCACCCAAGAGTTGGTGAGAAGAATCCAGGAGGTATTTCAGGAGGTTGAAGTGTCCAGGAGCCAGCTCCTACAGGGAGGCAGTAGCCCAGAACCTTACCAGAAGGCATCAGCCCCAGTCTAAGTATCAATAATAATGATAATTTGATACTCAGTAGTATCAAGTTGCAGGAATTAATATCAAATTAAAACCCCATGACCAATCTACTCCTTTGCCGCCAGTGAAGGGGAGTCCTCCCCCAGCAGGTTTGTAAATACCAATCCATTCAATTTGACAAAGAATTGGCCATACCTTCCATGGACCAGGGAGCGGCTCACCAGTTATATAGGGATTGTCAATTCTCTGCTAGGCGGAATTGCGGCTCAAAAATTTGTGGGAAAAATTTAGTAGTATTATAGCAAGCAGGTTAGATCTGAATTGATCTTGTAATTACATTAGTGTGTCAATATGTTAGAGTTGGGTGATGAGGGATTCCTGATTATTTATTAACTTCATTGCTTAGTCCCCTATCATATGATCTTTAAGAAAACATCCCCCAACAAGTGCAATTGCCAGTCTAATTATTTTTACTTTGTTTATTAAACAAAAACCCATAAAAGTACTGTTTATCCATATAATCTTACTTGTAAAGACAACCGCAACAAATGCTAGGTGCGATGCCACAAGTCTATGTAATGACTGAGCAATATTGGTGATAGTAACTACACTGCTAGCCTCCCTATTTGAATGAGGATTCCAGTTTGGAACCCCAATTGTGGGTCTCCCCTCTCTTGGACTCCTTATGGTATTGCATTGTGACTTTGAGCTTTGAGGCGCTTCCCACTTAGCTTGTCAAATTTCACAAACCTTCTTTTGGTTCCCCACCTCCTAGAGAGAAGAGTGTTTTAAGTATATCAACTGCGCCTGAGATAATTGTCCCTCTTGACGCTATGTTCACAACTGCTACTGCCATATGGCTTCTGTTGGTCCTGTTTGTAATGGTCGTGGTAATTTGCAAAACTCCCCTTTCTTCCCTCCCTAACAAATAAAGAGCCCTGTGATTGGCTATAACATCGGTATTTTGGTAAGTGTTCTGGGTAGTTACCCACCCTGACTATTAAGCCAATTATAAGTTCGTTAGCTGAGCCATGACATGATTGACTGTCCTGTGGTCTCTGCCATCTCCACTATTCTCCTTAAAGTAGGCGAAGGGATAATTTCCTTATATCATTTGAACTTCAGTCTGTAATCAGTTTGTTGTTCTTTGTTTGGTCTGTGGGTAGATTCATTAATAGCTTCTGCGGGGTGAAGCTAGGTTACTGTTTGACTCAGTACCCTTTTTCCCATAATTTAACTTGAGCTTTACTTCTTATATTAGGGGTAAGACGTCCTTGCCTTCATCAGATGTATCAAATCGAGTTCAGGACGCCTTGAAAGAATTGCAGGTTTGTTTCTCAGAATTTACTACAGCTTCATCCTCTCTTACAGATATAATGAAGTGTGGCTCTTCTGGATGCAATAGAGAGAGATGCCCGTTGTTGAGTTCATGGGATTCTACATTCATCAATTCAATCCTGAGGTTCCACTCCTATGAACACTTTAGTGTCATTGGTGGTCTCAGCCCCTGTTTCAAGATCAGCCTACCTTTTACGCGTTTTCACTTTGGGTGCTAAATTCTTAGACCTCAACTAATTGATTGAAGCATTCCTGGTTCAAGATCCTGGCTTGAGGGTACCTTTTGACTTCTTGGTTGTAGTATTTTGGGCTGCACTGGATCCTGTCTCTATAATAACTCTCTTGGGAGTCATAGTTAACTTCCTTAGAACATGTGGTTGCAGTGGCCACCACCATTGATGCCACACTTCGGAGTTCACAGGTAGGTGGGGGAAGAGTGCCAAGGGTTTTCCCACTGAGGCCGTGTTGCCGGGAGTCCAGAAAGCCAACATGCCTTGCTCAACCTCCCTCACACATATTTTATAATTTTTCCTGGGCTCCAGGGTGAGTTTTTTGTCATTCCCTGATGCTGTTTCACCCCCTTTTCTCCCCATCTCTCTAAGTTCAGAGGATCAGTTTCCTTTGGTTGAGTCTTTTTCTAGAAAAAGCAGGTGCTTGTGGACCATTTGTGCCTGTTTTATCCTCATTGCAACAGTTTGCCATTGTGTAGTTCTTACATATGATTATTTTATTCCTCTTTCAGATTCCTGTTTTTCTGAGGACCCAGTGATTATTACCCTCGTCCAATCTTTTTTCCAGGCCGTTTCAGATAAACAGTATCATGCCTATTTTTTGCCTCTTGATTTTCAGTTGGGTCAATAAGGTGTCAATTGACGCACTTGTGATAAACTGGAGCTGCGGGTAATTCATGAGTTAAGAATAGAAAAAGATCCTTTTGGACCTTGGTATAGGTCCTTCAGTATTGATTACTTCTTCCTCAATGGATTTCTATGAATTGAGGCGGCTTGTACCCTTTTCTGTATTCAGGTTTTGCTTTTGTAATTGGTTTAACGCCGTGCCAGATTTGCTGTTTTCAGTTATTCTGGGCGTGGTCTGGTGGTGCCAGAAACAGGACAACATCATTTTTGGACTCTAACTTTTTATACTTTGAGTATATTTAGTTCTGGGGGTAGTTTTTTCTGATCAATACATTTGTGGGTGAAAAGGGAGTGGGTCCAATCACTTTGGTCCCTTCTCCCACAGAGCTTCCTCCTGACTTCCTCCCTGAACTTGTGGCATATAAAGATATATTTATTTTTTGAAGGCCAATTGTCTCCGCCTCATTCTGAGTACAACTTAAGCTTCTATTTGACGGTCAATTTGATGAATATTAACTTTCTGCTTTATCCCTATACTTAACAGGAGAACAAGGCGCTATAAGTTTGGTTAGATGATATTCTCTAGAAGGTTTGTATATCTTGTAAGTCTTCCCCATTGCTTCCCATATTGTTTACGTACATATGGAAATGATACATTGTGTCCCTGTGTGAACTACATTCATTTTAACAACATACCCATGCACACCCTTACCCCCTCCCCCTTGAATAAACCATTATCCAAGCATTTGATTATTGCTTGGTGCTCAAAGCTTGACCTCGTGAATGCTTTAATTAAACTTTGGATGGCAGAAGGCCAAGAGCTGATTATAGCCTTTGCATAGGAAGGGGCATTTACACTTCTACGTGATTTCCTTTGGTCTCACAAACGCGCCCACCACCTTCCAGAACATGATAACGATGTTCTAGTGGTTTTTCATTTCACTTGTGTAATGGCATACATTGATGACATCCTTATACATTTCTCTCACTCATAAACAGCATGTGAAGGACCTGGAGTCTAAGGAGAGTGTCTATAACTCTCTTGCTCCCATAGTGGCAGTGCTTGGTGCACAGGGCCAACGCCAAAGAACTAATTGATAGTACAAACGTTACTAGAGCTCAGCATAAAGTGCTTAAGCAATAATATCCTAAGTTAAATTGGGTGATCGTTAAAGGAAGTAACCAAATAGGAGCAACGCGGTGCACAGAGTGGTAAGATATAGGCGTCCTAGGTTGGAGGGAACCTGGGCGGCACAACATTGTATGGGAGGATATAGTAATCATAGATAAAATTAAAAGGCTAAAGTAGTGAGAGACCTCCACAAAGAGGTCTGTGCACAGGATCATCCAAGTCAACATAAATATAAATTGGTGTACTTAGTGAAGGGATTTATTATAAGGGAGTCAACCAACAGAAAAAATGGTCTCAACATGAGAAAGTAAAAAGAATTTGGATAAACGATCAATCAGAGGAAGTGGGTCTAAGGTGAGGTGCACCAATAGGCGCACACTTCCATCAGGCAATACACTGTACTTAGTAATTGACTGAACTCGAGTATTTGATTGTAGATGTGGCCAACCTGAGCTAGAAGTGTTGAAAACTGAATGGGTTTCAAGACACAGTTCTCCTAAGAACCAAAGTGAACCATTTTTATCTGTTACAAAGCTAGTTCATTTTAATGCTCCTTCTTTCACACAGGGCTGAATTTCTCTGGCATCTATAGGACCAACATGGGCATATTTCGCCTTCACCCAGCGTTGTTCTATGGTATGCTTGAGGTCAGAGAGGCCTGCCAACTTCACCTTCTTGGCCTCCTGACATGCAGTTTTGTCTCTCAAGTTGGTCCCGAGGATAATGTCATTTTCCAGCCATGACATGGAAGCAGTTTTGTTTGGTTTGCAGAAGGCTGACCAATATGTAAAGCCTTCAAAATGAGAGTTCTCTTGAGAAGAAGCCACTTTTTTGATATTTTAATCTAGAAAGAAGTGTATGCTATTCATTCCAGTAAGCTAAAGGCCAATTTCTAGCGGCTTACTCTCACCATGTAAGAGTGGCTGTGCAGTTCTATAGTCACAATCATTTTCTTAAAAAGATTTATCCTTCACTCTCGCAGTTGGTGGCGCTGCTCTATAACATGACAGGTAATAACGTTCCTTTTAAATGAACGGAGGATTTCCAACACGCTTCTGAAGCAATCAGGAAGTGTTTTTGGTGACTTTAATTTTAAACATGTTGATCTATCTTGCCAAACATATTAGCCTGCGATGTTTCTTTAGTTTAGTCAGGGCTTTTCTGGTTTAAAATCATGAAGGTGTGGAACACCCAGTCGCCTACTTCTCATTTTAGTTCTCATCCTTGGAGCAATCCTGGATCATATATGATACAGAGATTTCCACTGTGTTGTAGTCTCTCACACTCACCGGTGGTACTTCCTTCAAGGGGCGCAGCATGACCTAGTAGTCAAGATGGACCACCAGGCCCCAATGTATTTCATAAAACCCCAGAAGCTGGTCCACCATAGACCCAGATGTATTAGACCTGTATAGCTTTAATTCCAAATACAAGTTTGTCAAGGGGCCCTGAATGTCCCCCCAATTTGTTGCGCTGTAATTTTACTTTATGTTCTGTCAATATTCTGGTATGACTAGATGATAAGCCCTAAAGAGCTATGACGGAATAGTGAGAATCCGCTGATTAGGATGATATTTACAAATATTTGAGCGCTTTGAGATGAGGCGATATTTAGATATACTGATCATTATTAGATCGCGTATAAATAAGGTGATAAGGCGATGTTGACATTTGACAGACATAATTTAGATCGCCTCAAATTAGGCGATAGAGAATTGAAGAATACCAGCCAAAACAAATGAGAATTGGATGAATAGAATAGTTTAAGCTATGAGAATGGCATCGTCCAAAGTCGCTAATATATAAGCGAGATGAAAGATTAAAGGAAGGAGGTTGTCAATATTTTGGAAGAGAGTGGAACAGCAAAGATTAGCGGTAATTAATAAAATGAATAAAAGTGTCATTGGGGAAATTTCTTCTATTTTATTATATTTCCAGTGTGTTTGGGGGACCAACAATCCCTATATCATCTGTCTTTTGTTCAGTGGGTTCAACCTGTGTGACTCTGATGGCAAATCCTAATAATACCACCCATAAATAACAGTGGTACTCACTACAGGGTGCCCATTGATCAACCACTGAAAAATCATAATCCCTCACTGACTTTGGAATATTTTTATCAATGGCGTCTACTGGAAGAGCAACGTTTATTCCTTTCAGAGTTGAGTCACCGGCCATGTCACATCAGGCCTGCTTTGCTGGGGAATCTCCACAAAGCACTTCACCAGCTGAATATGAGGAGCTCAAACTCACTTTATATGTAGTGCTTAAGAAACAGGATGAACTTCTTCATAAACAGAATGCCGTTATGCACCAGCTCAACAGCACGTTTAGTCAAATGCAAATTCTGGGACAACGAAACAAGGAACTCACCAATTGCTTGAATGACACCACTGTATAACTGCATTATGCAAACCGGAATTTGACCAGTACCTCCCGTCCTCTCATTGGGAAGAGGAAGAATGACAAGGGGGGAGAATATGATGAGGAATATGGCGCTGGCTGGAGCTACTACACCCAGGAGGGTATCTCTGAATATGCATATGAATTGGAGTGCCAATTCCTCAAGTGATGGCAGTACTAACCAAGGCAGAAGGCAACGCTACCTCCAAAGTAGCGTACATCACAACCTCCGCTGGACCAGCTCCTCATTGAGAGACTGCTTTTGGATCTCGACCCTTTCCTCAGTACGCTCCAAAAAGTCATGTCTATAAATTGGGATGAGGAGGTCAATATTGAGAATTTGCCTCCATTTGATCGCATTGGGAATATCCATGGCTTCTTCAAACGGTTTGAGTTTTTAGCGGGAAGGTGCATCTGATTGGCATAAAGCAAAACTGTTGATATCTGCCTTGGATGTCAGGAGAGCTGATCAAGTCACTTGCTACCTTATAAGCAGCTCCATTACCTACCAAGATGTAAAGGATACTATGCTTTGACTGTTTGGGGGTACCTTAAAAATGTCGCAGTGAAAGGTGTAATTCTTGACTGTTGGGTTCCACCATAATGAGACCCTCATGGAGTTTGCTGATTAATCTACGGTGGAAGCTCACGTGCTGATTGGTGCAGGATATTTAGCAGAAGCTGACGTGTGCATTGCAATGACCTCCATGGTGAAGCCATACCATGATCTTCACAATGCCATTTTGCCAATTCTGGATGATGACGTTCCCCTGCTCAAAATTGTGCATTCCTTGCGCTGCATATCCTCTAACAACCCGCCACCCAACATGGAATGGAATAATACCACCTCCACTGGACCCTCTTATTTGGGGGAATACTTTCGTCCTTCCCACATTCCACCTAGCAACACCTGACCTTACTATAATTCCATGCCTCATCTTTAATAAAATTATTCTCAACCGTTTGACTACTGCCCCAGGGCCGTTTATGAAAATTGTCAGCAACCTAACTACCAACCCAAACCTGATTGTGCCAAATATCAGCAATCATCTTGCCGACCTGGCCCTGGTTACACCACATGTCCCCAAAACTTATCAATATGGACCTCTTATTAAAACCAAGGACGCGGCTCTTATGGGGTTAATTGCTATGAATGCAGTTTCCCAGGACACTTGACATGAAGTTGCCCTAACCGTCATGTTCAATACGTGCAACAGGATCAATACTACCAGGGAAAAGATGGAGAAGAGTAGAGATGGGACTCTCTACCTCCACGATCCCAACCTCAAACATCCCTGAATTAATAGTAGTATATCCTGCAGAAGTCACTCAAGATGATGACAGGATCTTATACCAGCAACCAGTTGGAGGAGTGAATGTAGTGACATGAGCGCAAGCCAAGGCCGCAGAAGATTAAGGACCTGAGGAGCAACAGAAGCTGTATGCCTGCCAAATGCTTGATCAAAATCCTTTGGATAAGCTGTATTCCGCTGCAGATGCACCAACTCTGAAAGGAATAAACGTTGCTCTTCCAGTAGACGCCATTGATAAAAATATTCCAAAGTCAGTGAGGGATTATGAGTTTTCTTGGAAAAAGAGATCCCGTAAATGTCCACATATTAAACAGTCAATAGCTTCTAATTCTGAGTGTACATACTGTGTATTTTTGTAGCAAAAATAGAGTACGCGCTATAATTAATACAGGCGCTCCAGTCAACATAATTTCTACTAAGTTGATGGCGAAGTTGACGTTAAAGCTGGATATGGACCATTGAATGGTGTACGGGACTACTGGAGCAGAAAGCACGGTCTCTGAGGGAGTGTACAGCGCGTTACCTTTGCAGTTTGAGTCCATTGTAGTTGTAGCTCTTGCAATAGTGTTACCCAACAGCAACTACGACTTGCTGATTGGAACTACTTTCCTGCGGCATTTTGGAGCTGTTGGGGATATGACAGATGAGACCTTTTAAATTTTATAGCAGCGGATTCTGATTTACTTTACCACTAGTGGAGTTCCAAAGGATCCAGGCACATTGGCCATATTAATCATGTATATAGAGATGGAGTGATTCCTGTCTGCTATCATCAACTAAAAAACAAGACTCAGCCCCTTTCCCAGAAGATATACAAATATAAAGGGCAACCTCTCCAAGATGCTGGGTCTATATCTATTCCATCTGGACACCAAGTCATAGTTAACATTGAGTTAGAGATGGAAGTATAAACTTCGCTTTATGGGGAGGTCATTTAGCCCTATCAGCAAACGTAGCTTGATCTTCATGTGGCTCCTGAGATTATACTCCCAGGCCATACAGATATCAAGGTTTTTTTAGTGAACCTCCAGAATGAACCAATGCAAATCCACTGGCACCAAATAATGGCGCATTTATACTTGACCCTAATCAAGGAGGTCCTTCAGGTTCATAATTTTGGGTCATTGTATGAATTTGGTCTAATCGTCGAGTTTCAGCCTGGTATAATGAAAGTGGTTCCATTGGAGAAACTAATAGAGTTATCAGAAAAGCAAAAAGACCAAGCGATAGCTTTATTTCAAAAGTATAAGGAAATTTTTGCGGTTGATGACCATGATTTAGGGCGTGCTTGGAGCGTGGTCCATTGATTGGCACTGGGTATCATCCTCCCATCAGGTCTTAGCCAATCCGTCAATTGAGGACAGCTGAAGATGTTGTTAACAAGTAAATTGATAGGTTGCTGGAGCAAGGGATGCTCAAACTGTCCAAGAGTCCGTGGGCTTCGCCCATTCTGATTTAAAAAAGAAGGACAGCA